>CABHPR010115826.1:0-16715 GCA_902168415.1 Peromyscus melanophrys | reverse complement strand
CTTTCTTTCTTTCTTTCTTTCTTCTTTCTTTTTTCTTTCTTTCTTTCCAGAATAGTCAAAGAAAGCATTTCTGGTGGGGTAAACCTGAAAGAAGTGAGGGAAAGATGCTTTCTACTGATTAGGAGAAAAATGTTCCTTCCAGAGGGAAAGCAAAAGCAAAGACCTGGAAACAGACAAATGGTTAAGATGGTTCAAACATAGTGCAAATCCTTGAATGGCTTCAGCAAAGTAAACCAGTAAAAAGTTTCCCCATTAGATATTTACAACAGATTTTGAAAATCTAGTTAATTGACTCATGCCAAAATAGCAAGAACAAATTCCTAAGAAATCTTATTATTTGATCACAAGCAATATATCCTAAACAAAACACTTCAAGAAAGATTTCACTGCAAATCAAAATGACTCTGAGATACCATCTTATACCTGTCAGAATGACTAAAATCAAAAACACTGATGACAGCTTATGTTAGATGGGATGTGGAGTAAGGGGAATACTCCTCCACTGTTGGTGGGAGTGCAAACTTTTACAGCCACTTTGGAGATCAGTATGGCAGTTTCTCAGAAAATTGGTAGTCAATCTACCTTAGGACCCAGAAATACCACTCTTGGGCATATACCCAAGGAATGCTCAATCATACCACAAGGACACATGCTCAACTATGTTCATAGCAGCATTGTTCATAACAGTCAGAACCTGGAAACAACGTAGATGCCCCTCAACCGAAGAATGGATAAAGAAAACATGGTACATATACACAATGAAGTACTACTCAGCAGTTAAAAAAATGACATCATTTAGAAGCAGATGCAGAAACCCACAGCCAAGCACCAGGCTGAGCTCCAGGAGTCCAGTCAAAGAGAGGGAAGAGGGATTCTATGAGCAAGAAGCATCAAAATTATGATGGGGAAATCTGCAGAGACAACCCAACCAAGCTAGTGGGAACTCATGAACTTTAGAAAAACAGCTGTGGAGCCTCCATGGGACTGGACTAGCCCCTCTGCAAAAACGAGACAGTTATGTAGCTTGGTCTGCTTAAGGGATCCCCTGGCAATAGGATCAGGATCCATCCCTGGTGTGTGAGCTGACTTTTTGGAGCTTATTACCTATGGTGGACACCTTGCATAGCCTTGATGCAGGGGGAGGAACTTAGACCTGCCTCAACTAAATGTACCAGACTCTGCTGACTTCCTATGGGAGGCCTTACCTTTTCAGGGGGAGGGAATGTGGAGTGGGTTGGGGGACAAGGCTGGGGGCCAGGAGGAGGGAAGAGAGGGAGATCTGTGATTGGTATGTAAAATGAGTAAACAATTTCTTAACAAAAAAAAAGAAAGATTTCACTGTTTTACAGTTTCACACAACTGTCTAGATCAATAGAGGTTTAAATTTGTTGCAACATGGTGTTTTAGAGTGTAGAAGGAAAAAAATGCAGCATCATGTATTTATTTATGGAAAATGAAGGAACATTATAATAGCTTTTTGAAATGATGATGAGGTCAGTATAGATGTCTCAGTGGTGAAAAGCAGTTGCTGTACTTCCAGTTCAGCTGCCAGCATTCATACCATGAATTTAATTTGAGTGGAAAATTTTAGTGGAGAAGTTGGCAAAATCCAAACAGAGTCTAGAATGTGATGAACAACAACGTACCAATGTTGGTTATTTGGTTTTGATGAATTCATCATGTAAGAAGTTAACTTTGAAGGCATTTGTATAAGACTCTCACAGAAACACTGTTTTTGTTATCTTTCGGCTTATTAAAAACTATGCTGTGTCAAAAACCTAAGATTTTTGGAGTTCTTAATAATTTTACAGAATAAAGAAAATTTGAAGTTAAATCCTTAAGAATTATTACTTCAAAGATCACATCTACACAGAACTGTGCCTTCAACATAAATCATTACTGATATTTTAGGTTTAAACACAAAGGAAGTAATCATTAAGAAAAAGTAATTTATATTCTCAAAAACGTTAACAGCTGAATACAAAACACACAAAACCCACTAAATTATTGAGAAAATGGCTAACTGGAAAAATGTTACAATAAGTATTATGAGCCAAAATGTGTCCTTCATATAAGAAATAATTGCTTTTTATAAAAAAGGTTAATATCCATTTTCATAAAATATTTCTTCTTAACTAGAGATTGTTTCTATAGTCATCCCCTATCTCTCTGTCTCTGTCTCTCTGTCCCTGTCTCTCTCTTCTCTGACTTGCTCTCTCATTCCTTGTCTCTTTTTCCCAAAAACATATTAATACTGAAGTGTGTTTTTTTATCCAATTGGTGAGTTTAGGATACTGTTGGTGCTTTTTTTCCTGTATTTCTAGTTTCTATATTTTGTCAGGAAAAGCTTGCCAAAACATTTATAGGCCAAATATGTTTAAAGTTTTAAATTGATATGGTCAAATTAACTGTACATGTCTTTGACACTTCCTCCAAGCACTTAACACTTTTTTCACTTCAGGTATATCTTATATAACATTTAGAAACACACAGTAATGGCTGTTAGCATATTTGTAGGTGTCTGTGCTTATCAAAACTTAATTTTTTAAAATAAGAATTATTTGATAAGTGAAAAAATGAAAAGCATTGATTTAAACAGATTTGGGTAATTCATATTGATTTAAGTTATTCTTGCCACCCTAGTCCTCTATTATTAAGACAAATAAAGAATTATTAATTTCTGATTGCACACAATTTGCAGGATTGGCCTGATAATTAGAATCACAGAAGAATTTGAGTTCAATTTTCTAATTACGTTCATTTTTACTTCAGTGCAAGACACTAAACGAGAAGGTAATATTTAATTTTTAGATTCTGCAGGAGGACAGAATTTACACCCAGGTGTTTCATCGTGTATTTAATTTCCAATGTTAAAAATTTTAATATATAAGTTTTGAAGGAAAAATAAGGCATTTTATAAAAAAAATTCATTGCATAAAACTCTTGAGCAACATCTTTTCCCTACATGCCACCAAACCCACCTGCAAAACAAAGTGGCAGATTGAAAATGCTGGTCTATTCATGGTTTACATTTTTTATGAGCTTTCCTTAATATATAATAAGGAACCCTTCTCACCCAAATTTCAGTAACTTTGTGCTGCCCTCTCACTTGTAGCTGTTTAAGAAGATCTTGAGTGAGTGTTTTTGTTGAACATTGCTCTATGCCTCCTGGAAGCATTCTGAAACACTGATAAATTAAATGGAGAGTCTAGAACCAGTGCCCTCAGTTTTGGATTTCTCTTACCAAAAGAGTTGAGCTGAGAAATCTAAGAAACCACTGCTAATGGTTGTGCCTCTATCTCCAGTTGTTTTTAGACTTTTTTTTTCAATCAGAGGCCTAAGGGGACTCTATCTAAGATGGTCCTCTCTACAACAGTTATATTGGCTTTGTTTAAACATTGGACAGTAAGTAGCGTTTCCATTTTTTTCTTTCATACTGGACAGCAAGCAATTCTGGTTTTATGGGCACTGTCTACAGGTATGTGTGAGAAGAAATTCCTTCCCGTCAGAACTTCTCTGCTTCGTGCTGAAATCTAGCCCCAATTTCTTTGCTGTTCTTCCCATTGTTCTTCGTTCTCTTGCCTGCTCTTTGGTGGCTTTCACCAGTATTCATCTCTTGATCTGAGAAGGCTGCCTCAAAATAGATTGCATTTAGGTCAGAAGTCACAGACTTCCTTCAAGTCAAGCTTGCTTTTCAGTTTCCTTACTAAGCCCATTAAACAGATGTTCCTGTCTGCTGTCGAGCAAGTTTGGGACACAGCAGAAAAGAATTATGCAGAGGCTCTTGGACACTTGATGGTACTCTCCTAAAACTGAAAAACACAGAGGCACTTGAAGGGAAGTTGTTTCCTTTCTACTCCCTGACTGGTTTGATCAATCTGTCTACCTTTGTGGGCATGGTAAAGAGGTCCCGTTCCCGTGTTTATGTCTTCCAAATGAAATAAAACTTTGTGAGTGACTTCCTTCAACTTTATGCCTACATACATTTTTATTTTAATCAAAAGCTTTTCTTGGAGTAAGTGAAGGCCACCTACAGAGCTAGTTTATGTCTTTAAACGCTTTGTTTATCACCCAGAGTGATAGTCTATCACAGGAGATTCATTTTGGTTCAAGGACATATTATTGTCTTGATTGGGCTTATACATCAAAGGAAAGAATTAAAGGGATCTGATGAAAACTTTCCTCTGACACACAGGTGGCTGAAAGTATGTCCAATCCTTTCTTGGGTCCTTTGTCACCTTTCTTAGCTTTCTTGTTTTGAAACATGATAATAGTAGTATTTGAGTTTTCTGGGGATTTTTGTTCTATATTGCATGCTGTGAAAGGATTTTTCTAGGTTCTGCTTCTGGGCTCCCTCTGATCTTGTGATGTTAACCACGCCGCTGTCTTCCCTCGGCATTACTCTCATCATTTTCTTCTCCACTTGTTCGGCTTCTGTCCTGTGTATGTGGGAGGGGGCTGTATAGAAGATGTGAGAGGAAATTTAGTAGAATGGCAGAGTGGGGGATGTCAGGGAATCACACTGCTGAAAAAGAGGCCTCTACAACTTCTAAAGAAAAAAGACCGTCTGCCCAGGTCTTTGCATTTTTTTTCAACATAACTACAAAAGTTAACTTTTTCCAATGAAGCTTTAAAAAAGAGAAATATTGCCACTTATGTTTGAATTTTGAGACCATCTGTTCCCTAGAATTATGCCCTAAATTTGTGAAAATTCATGGTTTGTTTTCTAAAGAGTGAGAAATGATTGATGTAACTCAAGTCCCACATTCTTTGTAAGACTAATGTCATTTTGACCTTGACGAACTATGTGAATTGTAATGAAAATAAAGATTGCAATAAAGCATGACATCATATCTCGATTCATTTTACGTTGTGTGTATATAAGGAAATACTAGAACTTCCTTCTGATAGCTTTAATACCTTGGGAAACATACTGACTTTTGCTTTCTGCCTTGCTCCAGGGTCATATTTTGAAATTCTTCTCAGTATTAGAACCAGATTTAATCAACAACAACAAAGAAAAATAATGTTGAGTTTTTTTGAACTTGATATCACTTTTGTCCTTAGGCTAGTCATTTTGGTGAGAAATGTAAATTCAGATAAACATCAAGAAAAGCAAAATATTGATAATAATATTGAAAAATAATTTGATACAGATCAAGTATCTTGCAGAGAACATCATTCTTCTTTCACTTTCTGACTTCCAGAGCTATGGTTTAAACTTTCATGGTTTAACTTAACATCATTGAAATGATCCGTATTTGCTAACATGTATTTGATTGTTCTAGACATCAGGACTAAATTTAGCAGGACCCATGATAAGCTTTGATGGTAAACAACCAGATATTAAGAAACTCATATACTTCATACCCATTATAAAGAGTTTATGCTTATTAAAGAACTGAACACAATTTGTGACATCCACATTTAAAAGACAAAGGTACAGATATGATTTTGTCACATGAATAAATTAAGGACTATACCAAGAAAATTAACTAAAACTATTTTCTGTTTTTGTGGACTTTGGTTTTATGAGGAAACAATGCTTAAAAATAAACATGGAGTAGACAGATAGACATAAATACTGAGCAAAACAGAGCTGGCAAAAGTCCCCATTGCCCCTGCTGCTTACTGTAACCTGAGCACATTATGAACAACACTAAGGATGCCACTGATATGCCCACTTTTGACAACTAGTGTTTCTGTTGGGTAACCTGCTTCACAGAAACTGTTTTAGCTTTGTATGTAAAACAAAATAGGGAGGTTCATAGTTGCTCTTATTAACGTAGTCTAATGCTAGTGGGATTATCTCTCTCTCAGTCTCTCTTTCTTTCCTCCCATCACTAAGCTATGCCATATTATAACTGTTTTAAATTTTGTTTATCCATTTTCTTTCATTCACACATTCCATTCTCCTCCTTGTCCAATCAATCATCTTCACAGGAATTCTGCTAAATGAGTCCTAATGAAGTTTAGTATGTATGGCATTGTCTACTATATTACCTATGTGTTTATCTGATCTGATCAGGTTTTAAAGATCTATTAATGTTGCACCTGTACAGTTAGTATTTCCTACTGAAATACCAATTATTGGTAAAACAAAAATAATGAAATTATTTAAACTGAGGCTCAGATTCTTAATCTGTAGAAAAGTAAGTGATGTTTTCACCTTATAAAAATCGTACAAAAATGAAAAGAACACATGCATCACAGGTGTCTGGCACATAAATTATTAATGAACTGGAATTCCTAAATACAAGTAGTTTATTATGACTTCTCCAATAGGATAAAGTATAGTGAAAAAAGGAAAGTAGTGATATGTAAGATGAAACCAAAGAAATGGATACACCATGGCATGAAAAACGTTTAAAACATGACCAAGTAACTTCTGCTTTAAATTTAAGGCACAGATACCATGGGAATCACCTCAAATTCAAAATTCTAATTCTTCAGGCATGCCCCCAAACATTTGACCTACCCAACTGGTTTAAGTGTATTGTTTCTGGGTGACGGGAGTTGGATACACTGAGCATTGAGCAGTCCTCTCAACCTACTTTAAGACTCATGGTGCCCTCTTTTTCAGTCTATCTCTTTGTAAGAATAAAGAAGAAATATCACCATCTCTTCAAACCCGTTCAATGCCTGTAATAAGGAGCCCGTCAATTGAGTGGGCTCTTGCTATTTTAAATGAACGCACAAAATAAAACCCTGGTGTTGGTAGTTTTAGCTATCAGGTGCTCTTTGGGTTTGTTTGAGAAGTTTTTGCCAAAAAAGACTCAAGAACTATGATTGCTAATACTGAGCTGCTGCCATATACTGCTGCTTAAGCTGAAATTTGTTAAAATTAAATATAGTCAACACTTCAATATCTCCACTTAAATAGACACGGTATATGTTCCTAAACATTACAAGGATCTAGTTGTCAGAATATGAGACCTTCCCATTATCAAAGAGTACCATTAAGAATGATTTTTTTTTGACCATTCATCAGATGACCACTTAGGAACAAGACCTGAGGCAACTTAGGAAATTTTAAAAGTGAAGGAAGAGTGTCAAGAGGCAGATAATGGTCACCAGTATCAAGTTCTGTTAAGTAACTAAGTGAGTCAGAAACTAAAACTAGTTCACAGGGCTTGAAATTTGGCTCAGTGGTTAAGAGCATCTGTCACTATTGCAAAGATCCTGATTTGATTCCCAGTGCCTACAAGGTTTCTCACAGCTGTCTGTAATTCCAGTCATAGGTGATATCCTGAACTTCAGGGACACCAGACACACACAGTACAAAGACATACATATAGACATACATGAAGCCAAAACACCCATGCACATGAAATAATAAAAAAAACTTCTAATTTTTATATTAAAAATTTAATAAATAAATAAAAATAGTTCACTTGCAAGATCTGATATCACACATCTTTAACTCTAGCTCTTGGGAGAATGAGGCTGGAAGGCTACAAGTTGAAGCACTGGTTATATAGAGAGTTCTGCTTGAGCTTGGGCTACGAGACCCTGTGCAAATCAAATTGACAAAAAAGTATACAAAATAAACAAAGCAAAAGACAAACAAGCAGTCCATTGTCTGTCAAACATTATTGGTCACCTGTCAGAGGAGTGCCAGTGTTATCGTAGAGATCCAAAGAAAATTTGAGAGACAGCTTTGAGAACTAAAACAGGGAACGTGGGTTTTAAAGGACTTGGCTGCTAATGGGTCAAGAGAAAGAAGTCAATGGAAGGGAACACAGAACTGTGGAAAGTTTTATTTAATTATAGGTGACAATCACATTTATAGACCAGGAAAGGGGATCAGGAAACGGAAGAGAGATTTGATAGGTTGACGGTGTGATGACTTTCAGGATTTAGTGGCAAAGAGATAAAGACAATGGAATTTGTTTTCATGTACAAAATGGGATTCATTGAGAAAATGAAACAAAAGCTAAAAATGAATCAAAATGACTTCAATCCAAAAACATCACTCAAAAAAAATCTCAAAAGCCTATTTGACAAATGTTTTTAAGTGCGCACTACATTGCCATCAGGTTTCAAATGACACTTCAGAGAACAATTTGGGGGTATTTTGTCATTACCGAGCATCTACATTTCCCATCTCATTGGTAGGGCCAGATACTACATTCCAAACCTCAATGGTTAGCACTTGCTTGAATTTCATGGTATAAGCTGTGTTATAGAACTTCAGATGAGGGGATGCTGTGCTGATCTAAGGAAGCTTTGAAGTTAAAACTCTTCATTTTGAAGGATGGCTGGGCATCTGTGAAAGGAAAGTCATGTAAAAGAAAACCAGCAAGAGAAAACCAGAAGCAAAAAACACACAAGTGAAAATCTGATTTATCAACTTGGGAAATATTAACATTAAAAGTCATAGAAAGAGGTTCAGATGGATATAACAGCAAAATTAGAGTCACTAAAATAGTTCTGCTTCTTTTTCTGATCTTTATGGTCATTGCTGAGATTCAGAAGATATGGAAAATTATATGGAAAAAGTATGTTTTATTCAAACCTATGGGTTAGATACTGATATCTATCCTTTGAATAGTTTTGTATGTATAAAAGTGTGTAAATATTTAAACAATTTGAAATATATTATGGTAGATAAGATAATGGGCCCCCAAATACATCCATACCATAATCCCTAAAACCTATGAATACATTGTGATATATGTTATTAAGTTACATATTACATGCTAAGAGGAAATGGGATACAGGCACCATTGCTAATTAGTTAATCTGGAAATAAGGTTTCTGTTCTGGAATCTTGGAATAACTTTGTATTCTTGGTGGAATAAAAAGACCAATTAAATGTGGAATAAAGGGTCAAAAGAGTGAGTACATGGGTAGAAAATGTTGCTAAGACTATACAGCCATTGTTGCCTTTGAAGACGGAAGGAATGCATGAGCTAAATGTGTAGGTGTCACAGGAAGCTGGAAAAGGGCCATATTCTTCCTTCAGTGGGTCCAAAACAGGATGTAGTCTTATTATCATTTCAATTTTGTCCCAAAGAAAATCACCTCAAACTTCTGACCCATATAAAAATTGGCTAATTTTTATTCTTCTGGCTTGTCAATATTTTTATACATATATGTTTTCTAAAACCATAATTTCAGTTTTCATCAACTCAAAAGTATTGATATTTTCTCTGGCACTTTTAAATAATATTTACAAACTTTTGATTTCTTCCCTCTAAATGACAGCGTATACTACGTACATTGAAATATTTTATATGTTGACGAAAATGTTGTTTATTAGCTTTAGTTAGGATGGAACAACATGGGTGTGGTAACTGTTGGGAAGTTCCCTCAGCAGCACAGGAGTGGGATGTGTTGTAGGTGATGGATGCCGAAAAACAGAAGATATAATTCATACAAGACATGCTTCGGAGTAATTATTAAAACCGTTCAAAGACAGCCGAGGCAGATGAGATAAAGGGGCTGTGACTCAAAGAGGCTTCTGATTTCAGACCAGAGCAGATGACAGACTTGTGGACTCTTTGACTGAGACAATTAAATTGGGTGTTGACAGGTTAAATATAGAAAACACTGATTTGAGGAAATAACATATGACTAAGTGGAAACTGGCAGGTATTTTGAAGCAAAGAATTACAGTCCATGTTAGAATAAAGTAATATTGATATGGCTTTAAATTCAGAGAGGAAAACAAGAGCCTGAATTTAAAGAACAAAAAATTGAAAATACCATGATTCTTAGAAAGAGATACTTCAAGAGAGTGGAAGTGAATCTCTGAGTTTGGATAACTCTTCTTTCCTCTTCCAAAAGATGTACCATATTTTATGTGCTCTTGGACACACATTAACCTGGGGTGGGGGGAATATAAGAAACATACCACAGAACCCCTCCCCCACTCAGATGTAGCAAGCTCAGAGCACATTCCATGACGATTGTGTTTATATCATAGCGACGCTACTTTCTCTTCCTGCAGTATATACAGCCTCTTAGAATGTTAGCCTTTTAAATTTCCAGTCTATTTTTTTTAATTTTAATTATATGTATATGAGGGAGGAGGATATGGGCAGGTGTGAGTGCAGGTACCTGAGAAGCCCAGAAAGGGACAACAGATTTCTGGAACTATAGTAACAAGCAGCTGTGAGCTGTCTGACATGGATACTGGGAACCCAACTCCACTCTTCTACAAGAGCAACATAAGCTCTTAATCCATGAGTGTTTCTCCAGCCACTCTAGACTATTTTCAACACAGAAGTTTGGGCTGCTTTGTGGCAATAATGTAACTTCTTCACCATGAGAGGCAAAGGTAAAGTCTTCAAGATGGCTTCTAGTCCTGATTTGATCATGTGACTTGTTTATACGTACACCATATTCTGACCTTCATGTTGACTCACATTCTTCTACTCAGTGCTTCTTAGACTTCCTCTACACCACATTCCTTGCCATTGCCAGGGAACTACTCATTCTGACTTTGCACAACTTTGGCTCTCTTGCCCTCTCTGCCTCTCTACGTTCCCTGGGCAGATGCCCTCCGATTTCCCCAGTCTTGGTTCACACATCACATTTAGATGAGGCTCATCCTGACTATTCTAGTTTATCCTCTCAATAAACCTAAAACCTTAGACTCTTTATTTCTCCATTTTCCATCACATATTCCTTTTCAACACAGTACATAGTAGCTCATTTATTTTGTTCAGTGCGTTTTCCTTTTTTGTTTTAAGATGTAAGTTTTATCAAAGCAAATTGGGGCTCAGATAATTTATTTCCCACAAGTCAAATGACTGGAGTTATTCTTACTATTTCTGATAGTTTTGCAATTTTTTAAAAACCAGACCTCAGTATCCTACCTTTAAAAATCTTGTTTTTTTTTTAATCTATTTGTTCCCTAAAAAGGGTTCTTAAGCCCCCTAATGGTTCATGACACAGGGATTTTATTATTTGCACTTACATCTTACACAGTCTCCCCACTTGCTTGTCTAAATGACAGGTGTCTGTGAAATGGTGCTCGCCGGCCACTCAGACCTGTCTTGCTGATGTGTGAAACTTGGCTTATTTTGTCAGGTTCACTTCATAATTCCTTAAGAAATCTGGCAGAATCTTTTCCAGTGGCAAGAGGTGCTGGCTGTGGGCTTGTTCTTGCTGTGACTATTTCTCTGGTCCTATGGCATCAGAGGAGCTTAAGATAAAGGCTGCACCACTCTCACTCTTGCTGGCCTTTATTGCTGCACTTCATCATGCCAATCTTGCGTAATCATTCATTCATCTTTCTCACAGCCACTGTGGAATAGATGTCTGAAAAAAAATGCCAAAAAGGAAGTACCCCTTTTTGTATTATATGCCTCACATTTGTGTGAAGCATACAACTTCTTTTGTAAATTCTCTTTAGTAATCTATCAAAGGAAAGTCTGCTCTCTAAATATGAAAATGGAGAAGCAGAGCTGATATGAGCTCACAGAGACTGAAGTGGCAAGCACAAGGCCTGTGTGGGTCTCTACCAGGTCATCTGTGTGTATGCTATGGCTGTTAGCTTGTTGTTTTGGGGGACTCCTAACAGTGGGAACAGGTGTGTCTCTGACTCTTTTGCCTGCTCTTAGGTCTCTTTTCCTCCTATTGGGTTACCTTGTCCCACCTCATATGAGGGCTTTCTTCTTGTCATACTATATCTTGTGTTTACCATGTTTAGTTGTTGTCTCTTGGAGGTCTGCTCTTTTCTGAAAGGAAACAGAAGGGAAAGGATCTAGGGGAAAGGAGGGGTAGAGGAGCTGGGAGGAGTGGAGGGAGGGGGAACCATGGTTGGGATGTATTATAGAAGAGAAGAATCTCTTCTCAATAAAAAGAAACAGAAAAAAAAGAAAATGGGAACAAAATCATACATATCAAAGAATACTCTAAAGATATTAGAGAAAGGGTTTAACCTGCCACCACAAGGAAGAAAGACTCAAGGATAGTTTTATGATTGGTTTCCTTTTTTCTTAGACCCAGGCAGCAATCTTCTCATTGCTGGAAATTCAATATGTTGATTTTTCTCTAATACTTTGTAATATAGTCCTTCTTGAAAGTTTTATATTCCATGAGGACTCCTAGTAATGGGAGATATATAGTCTCAACTGACCATTTCTTATAGCCAGGCAAGGCTTCTGGTGGCAGAACTGGATTGCATTCAGTTGAGTTGTTGGCCAAGGGAGTCCTGGGGAAGTTTCCAAGCATCCCAGGCTAAGACAAAGGGTTGCTCTTCCCCAAATGACAGCAATGTCCACACAATTCATTGAACGTGGAGAAGCCAAGTTGGTGCCTACATGGAGCCTTCATCAGTACTATGTTCTAATCTCTTCAGTGCATGAAGGTACTCTGCACGCTACTGAAAGAGAAAAGTGGATAACAAGCTAGCCACAAAACATTGGGCCTAAATCCATCCTGCCTGCAAAATACGCTAGGGCAATGGTGATACAGAACTTGTGGGAATAGCCAATAAGTGTCTCATTTGACATAAGGCTCACTCCACAAGAAGGAACTCATATCTGACAGTGCTTGGGTAACCAAGAACCAGAGATTGGGTAGCCCAGAGACCTTGGGTAAAACCAAACACAACTACATTTTTAAAAATCAATAAAATGATTCCTAATAATAGTCTGCTCTACTTATAGATCAGTACTTTCTCAACTCATCATAAGAGGGGCTTCATCTGGAAGCAGCTGGGAACTGATGTAGAGACCCACAGCCAGATATGAGAGAGAGAGAGAGAGAGAGAGAGAGAGAGAGAGAGAGAGAGAGAGAGAGAGGTCTAAAGTGGAAGTCTCAATCAAATTCCTCCCTTCAGAGTTCAGGAAATTCTGCAGAAAAGGATGCAGAATGATTGTAAGAATCAGAGGGGATGGAGGACACCAGGAGAACAAAGCCTTCTGAGTCAACTAATAAGGGAGATATGAGTTCACAGATATTGACACAGCAATCACAGGGCCTACAGTGGTCTGTACCAGGTCCTCTGCATATATAGTATAGCTGTAGCTATTAGCTTAGTATTTTTATTGGACTCCTGACTATGAGAACAAGTAGGTCTATGACTCTTGCCTATTCTCTGGACTTGTTTCCTCCTTTGTATTGCTGGGTTTAACTTTGATATAAAAGTTTTTGCCTCATCTTATTATGTTTTTCTTTGTCATGTTTGGTGCTATATTTTAGAAATCCATGCTTTCTAAGGAGAGACAGAATGGGAGTGGGCATGGTGGGAGGGAAAGGAGGGAGGAGTAGGGAGGGAAACCATAATCAAGACACATTGTTTGAGGGAAAAAATATTTCCAGTTTTAAAAAGAGGAAAAAGTAAAATCACAGCAGTGCAAGTGAACAGAAAAAAAAGAAAAGAAAACAAAACAAAACAAAAAACATAACATGGGAAAGTATCTGATTTGGACTATTTTTTTTCTAATTTTTATTTTTTTCATATAATTTTATCATATTCTTTCCCCAAACCCAAATTCTCCTAGATCTTCTCCACCTCCCTACCCATCTACTTTCATGCACTCTCTCTCTCTCTCTCTCTCAAAAAAAAAAAACAAAAAGAAAACACATTAAAAAAGAAGATTAAAACAGATAAACCAAAGAAAACAAAAAAAAATCAGTAAGACAAAAACTGTGAAAATAAAATGACACAAAGGTACACAAAATAGTCATGCTGGCTAACTCCTTCTATGTCACAGGGTTTGCCCTGCAGTGGGCTTGATACACCAAGTGACAGTCCGCTGGAGAAAACTGCTTTTCTCGTTCCTAGCAGGTATCAGTGGCAAATAGCTTCATGATTGTGGGTGGGACACCGTGTCCACTTCCACTTTTCAGTGCTGGGATTTTGTCTGTTTTGAAGCTCTATGGGCCTTGTGAGCGTGGTCAGTTTCTGTGAGTTCAGATATGCATCCGTGCTGTTGTATCTGAAAGATGCTCTTTCCTTGGAGTCATTCACAGCTTGACCCCCATTGACCACCATTTATGGAGTTGGAAGGTACTTTGCACATTGTAGGAGGAAAAAAGTGATCCCAATTTCATGGAGCTATAGAACCTGTGACCAACAACAGAGACCTGCTTGCAAGATCCATTGGTGCAACAGTGGCACTGGTGTTATGGGAGTAACCAGCCACTTGTTGATTAGATTTAAGGCCCACTTTGTGAGATTGATCCCGTACACGACATTGCCAAAGTGACTAAGAACCTCAAACTAGATAGGTAATAGGCCTATGGGAAAACCTAATGTGGTTATTCTGCTAAAGGATCATAGCAACAAAATGACTCCTAATGATATACACACACACACACACACACACACACACACACACACACACACACACACTGCTATACCTGTATTTCAGTATATCACTCATTCCTTATCAGAGAAGCTTTTTATTGCAGTATGTAGTAATTAACTAAGAGGCACACACCTGAACAATGTGCAAAGGTAAGACTTTGTAATACTCAACCTTAAATGGGATGTCTTCATATGTTGTCATATGTATAAAGCATTTCATTTGATTTATAGATAAGGCAACTGAGACCAAGAGAGTCTTTGAAACCCCTAAAGTTACAATTAAATTGCTCTAAATATCATGCTGCTTTATTCCTCAAGCCCTTCAGACCATAATTACATAAACAAAGCTACTTAACATTAAGTATAATTGAAACGCATCTCAATTAATCTGCTACTCAAATGAATTGTTATTTTATTTATAAATATTTAAAGAAAGTGTTGTCACTGGTGAGAGTTTAAAGTTGGGATTTCATATTTTGGAACAATGTCTATTCTTCAAAATGTTGGGACTATAATTTTTGGTGGTTCATGAAATATTTATTAATGCTAATGCCAATAAAATAATGCCATGGTGATTATACTCTGCAGTCATTAATGCCCTGAAAGAAGTAATTTGCAAATTGGTACACTGTCATTCAAAGTGTTAATTTACCACATGTGGGCAACAAATTACTCCCAGAATTGGGCTAGGCACAATTGTCAAGGCTTTGGAATTTTTCTCCCCTGTAGCCTTCACATACAGTGTTTCCAAGTCTTGTAGAACTGTTTCCAGAAGCTTCTCAGATAGTCTCCATGTTCCCCGAACAGTGTGACTGCTGCCACCTGAATCCAGGTCTCTATCCTCTCTCATTTCATGAACTATACAAGCCACCAACCAATCCACTATTGACATTCTATGCATAAAACCACCCTATTGCAAATCAGCCTTCTAAAATGTGGCCTGATTGTTCACTTACTCCTAACTGAAGCTCAAATTCTGGACCTTCTCTTGCACACCTGTATTTCACATATGTATGAACAGACATTTACAGAAGTTCTCAATTTTGTGCACTTTAGAATATGTTAGATAACTCGAAGTAGACTGATTCTGAATAATTGATGAAGCATGTGACCTGGGTATTGGGGCTTCATAACTTTTCTCAGGTAGTGCTGATGTGCACTTAAGGCTGAGAACCACATTTTTAATGAACTAAAAGAACCAAATTGTCATACAAGGGAAGTAACAACTCCTAAGAGTCAGGAGGCTAAGTACTCACTTTTTTTTTTTTTTGCCATTAAACAAAAGCATTGTCTCCACTACATCAAATAACACAACTAAACTACATTTCCTCATCTGTAAACACAACATGATGGAAATAGCTAGGTTAATTTTTAAATCAACAGCACTTCGTATAAACTTAAATCCTCTATTTGAAGCTGAAAGTTTAATTTATGATCTCTAATTTAAGAACATTAAAAGCCAGGAGAGAATAAATGTTAACAAAAAGATTACAAATGACAAAAGAAATCTGTGGACAAATAATTGATGCAACATGAAAAACCTTGCAGCAGGTAGAAAAACGTTCAGTAATTTTCCCTTACCTTTGGTTTCCCCTGTTTTTCCACTTATCTACATTTACTGCCTTGTATTGTACCACATCTCAAATACAGAAGTGTGAATACATTACAGTGAGACAGTATGAGTTGGAGACCACATTAATGTGATGTTCTCTATAACGTATTGTTGTAATAATTATATTTTACTATTAATTATGGTTATTAACTTCTTTCTGTTTCTAATATATAAATTTAACTTTTCTTGTACACATGTGTTCAGGGCTGACCATTTGGTACTGGATAACCAATGGGCGTGCTCTTCCCTGGGGAAGACGGTTTCTCCTACTCTCAGCCTTCCTTAGTTACTTGTAGTTCTTTGTCTAGTGTTGAGGCCTCATGAGCTTCTCCCCTTGTATGTTAGCATACTCATTGGTTGTCATTTTTGTTCAGGGTTAGGCAGCCCTGTTGGTGAGTTTTCACAGGTCTAGCTTCTGACATTTCCAGAAGACACAATTCCACAGGAAATTTCCATTCTTTTGTTTAATAAAACACACAAAACAAAACAAAATAAAAACATTTTACTATAAGCTTATACATATACAGGAAAGCATCATATTTATATACTCATGGTCTCAAGCCCCTAGCAGTGGTCTGTGCATGTATCCCCTGCCAATAAGACTGCTACCTTAATTTAGAAGTTATTATTTCATGTTAGTTGATTCTGGTCTCATTTTATAACAATAAAAAATGTGGGACATGTCTTTAGAGAGTAGCATATATTACTGAAGGGTCTGTTACTGATTTATTGGTATGTGTTATCTCACGGACTGTGAGGTAATGGTAAAGTATTTTATTATTTTATTTAGTGTATGCATGTGTGTGTGTGTGTGTGTGTGTGTGTGTGTGTGTG
>CABHPR010115824.1:0-13782 GCA_902168415.1 Peromyscus melanophrys | reverse complement strand
TATCTATCTATCTATCTATCTATCTATCTATCTATCTATCTATCTATTTAACATGAGGAAGAGGGTCCCAAAAGCCATTGAAAGAGTTATGAGTCCCACAAGAAGACCAAGCTACACAGCTGTCCCTTATATGGTGAAGGCCTAGCTCAGTCCCATGAAAGCTCCCTGGTTGTCAGTTCAGTCTCAGAGCTCCTATGAGCCCAGGTTAGTTGACTCTGTGGTCTTTCTTGTGGTGTCCTTGACCCCTCTGGCTCCTATAGCCTCCCTCCCTCTCTTTTGCAGCATTCCCTGAGCTCCACCTAATGTTTGGCTGTGCATCTGCATGTGTTTCCATCAGTTGCTGGATGAAGCCTCTCTGCTGACAATTGGGCTAGGCACCAATCTATGAGTATAGCAGAATATCGTTAGGCATCATTCCATTGACATTTTTTTTCTCCAGTCATGTTTGGTTCTATCCTAGGTCTCTGGGCCACCCAGCCTCGGAATCCTGGTGCTCCAGGCAGTGTCAGGGGTGGGCTCACTCTCATGACTGATTTTTTTTAACTCCTACTTGAAAGATTTTGAAGCAAATATGGTTATTTACTTACTTGCTGTATATTATTCATATGTTTCATCTGTCTTAGCCAAAATAATGAGAAACAATTTTTCATAAGCTTTCAAATCTCTGCTTCCTTTTGGTTGAGATATAGATGTACACTCCAGGATAGGTGGTTTCCTCTAAAGAATAACTTGTTTTTCTCTTTTGATTTCTTTTTGTTCAAGATGGTACTTTAATTACATTTTTCTCTTCACCGTCCTCTCTTCAAAACTTCTCACATACCCCTCCTGACTCTCCTACAAATTCATGGTCTCTTTTTCATCAATTGTTATTGCAAGAATAGATGTAGTTATGCATTCCTATATATTCCTAAACAAAACCTGTTGAGTCCATGTAATGTTACTTGTATGTATGCTTTAGGACTGACCATTTAGTACTAGACAACTAATTGGTGTGCTCCCAATTACAGTTTTACAGTTGCCTGCAGTTCTTTGTGTAGGGTTGAGTCTTGTGGGCTTTTCCCTGTCTGATTTCACGTGTTTGTTGGTGTCATCCTTGTTCAGCTAAAGTTTGAGTGGTCATGTTGATGAGAATTTTTAACTGCTTCTGATGTTACTAAGAGACACAGTCTCACAGTAAACTCCCTTATCCTCGGGCTCATACAATCTTTTCATCCCTTCTTCCACAAACTTCCCTGAGCTTTAGGCACGGGAGTGTTTTGTAGATGTATTGATTGGGACTGTGCTCAACAACTCTGCACATTTATTGGTTGTGATTGTCTGTAGTGCTCTCTGTCTGTTGCAAACAGAAGTTTCATTGATGAAGGGTGAAGACTGTACTTATCTGTGGGTATAAAGACAAATGTTTATAAACTGAAGTTAGAGATTATACTAGTTTAGTAAATTAGTGGTTGTCAGTTCCCCTCCAATAACTATGATTTCACTAGCATTGAGTACTTAGCTAGGTTTCCAGTACCAGGCATATCTCCCTCTCGTTGAGTGGGTCTTAACTACAATTAGAGAGCAGCTGGTTACTCCAGGGTATGTGTGCCACTGCTGGGCCCACAGTGCTGTTATGCCAGGCTGGGCATTGATACAGTTCCTAGGCATCATAGTTGAGTATGACCGTTGGTTGCTTTCCGCCTTTGAAAGCATGCATAGTACCTTCTGGTACCATGAAATTTAGTCCTCACAGAGGGGGCATTCAGGTCAGTCTACCTTAGGGGCCTTAGGCCCTACATTTTTTTTTTTTTAATTTTACAATACCATTCAGTTCCATATATCAGCCACGGATTCGCTTGTTCTCCCCCCTCCCGCCCCCTCCCTTTCCCTCTAGCCCACCTCCCATTCCCACATTCTCCAGGGCAAAGCCTCCCCTGAGGACTGAGATCAACCTGGCAGACTCAGTCCAGGCAGGGCCATTCCGGGCATAAGCCCCAGGTTTCAAACAGCCAGCTCATGCAATGAGCACAGGACCCAGTCCCACTGCCTGGATGCCTCCCAAACAGATCAAGCCAATCAACTGTCTCACCCATTCAGAGGGCCTGATCCAGTTGGGGGCCCCTCAGCCATTGGTTCATAGTTCATGTGTTTCTATTCATTTGGCTATTTGTCCCTGTGCTTTATCCAACCTTGGTCTCAACAATTCTCGCTCATATAAACCCTCTTCTTTCTCGCTAATTGGACTCCCGGAGCTCCACCCGGGGCCTAGCCGTGGATCTCTGCTTCCAGATCCCTCAGTCATTGGTTGGGTTTCTAGCATGACAATTAGGGTGTTTGGCCATCCCATCAGCAGAGAGGGTCAGTTTGGGCTGTCTCTCGACCATTGCCAGCAGTCTATTGTGGGGGTATCTTTGTGGATTTCTGTGGTAGGCCCTACATTTGAAGTACATGGGGTTTTCAGCCAATGGAACTTACCTTCCACCTTTGGGATGCAACCAAGGGCAATAGCAATAGGCTGCATGTTTTGGGAGTCTCTTAGATAGCCTGGGCCAACAACTCAAAAAAGCCTTCTCATGTCTAGTACTCGGATTTTTGGTAGAATGTTTATGGCTTCTGGAGGAAGCGCCTATCAGCCCAAATGAGAAAAGTTCATTGAAAATTATAAATGTATATTTATATACTGAATTATGTGTAGTATTGCTTTTTAGGTAAACAGTTAATAGACAATTTCTTTTGGCTTTTTCAGCTATCCACATTGTTATTTTATCTACCTCCTTCCTTTTCCTTTATTTCCCCTCTCCCCTAAGGATTTCTCCTTTTCCCCTCTCAGATAAATTGTATCCTGTGTCTGCCCCCTCCCACCTTCTTCTGTATTAACATCATTTCCCTTTCTCTAAGGGGCCCTGCTTCCCATTTAACTATTGTCTCTTGAACACCTACTGTTTGTGAAGTCCCATGCTAAATGCTTTTCAAAGACTGTACTTAATTCTTGAAATAAGTCTACAAGTTTGGACTTGCTTTGCAAATTGGAAAAGAAGGTAAAAAAAGGTAAATTAGCCCTCACAGTTTGGAAATAGAGAGTTTTAAAACACATAACCCTGTCCATGAAGCATGAATTCTTTTCATAACCCAAAATTCATCCTCCCTTTCTTTTACTTCTGCTGGCCTTATTAAGGAATATTTGTGAACATTGGCTATCTTTATTATTTGGTCTATTTTCCATCTCTTCCTTTTAGGAATGACACTTCTTTTCTCCACACACTGGAATGGTGACAGCTCTCATAGCAGTGTTTCCCTGAGTTTCCCATGAAGAACAGAAATGTTTAACCCAAACAGGAGATGGCAATCAAGCAATCCGCATAAACGTTAAAGGGATGCCCCTTTCACTGCATTTGCAGGACTCTTTCATTACGTTTGTCTCTATATAGTGAGGTTAAACTAGGAAAGCAGAGACCGGGGAAGCAAGAGATATGCTAGCATTGAACCTGGATCAGATGTCCTGAATCTACTTCACCCCCTTGCACTTCCAGGGGAAGGAAAGCAATATACACTCCTATTGTTGCTCACACTAGCTTCAGCAGGCTTTCTGGGGTTGGTGGACAGTCTTGGAGAATTACTAACACATTCAAGAAGCACTTGAGTAGCTCCTTGAGACTTATCCCTCTTACCCTTACTGCATTTTAAACTGGTTGAAAGTTGCATGCTTGACACCAATGATTGGCCCAACCTCTTTACCCTACAGTCCCAGCGAAGGAAACTGCCTCTACACGCACTCAGGTTTAAAAATCGTGCTGATTGGGTGGAGATGCCAAATCATCGAACACAGCTATAAAGAGAATGCTGGGGGTGAGGGCAGGTGATCAAGGTGAGGATGACAAGCCCTTCCTAAGGTTACATTTAATTTGATGTTCTGAAAGCTGTTTCTGATGCTGAATATTCATGTTTAGCAAAGAGTCCCAGAGGCTTCCCCACGGTGTCATCTGCTACAGCTCTGCAGTGAGGGGAATTGCAGTTCCTGATGATTATGTACCAGGAGTGATGAAGGTGAACCAGTGAATCCTTCTTAACCATTTGCTCACAATGCAGACAATAAGAGCGCCAGAAGGCCTGCTACTTATTCCTGGTGAACCTCTTTTCTAGTGAGGATACACGAAGGGCAAACAGGCATAAATAACTCTCTTTTAATAAACACTGATTAAACTCAGTAGGAGGTGCATACATTATTTCAAAGCTAACTTTTTGGCTCAGTTTAAATTGCCGTAAATTACATCTGCATGAACTGGTTAGATACACCCCCACACTAAGTAGGGTAAAATGTCATGAGTTTTTTGTTGTTGTTGCTCATTTTTTTTATTTAAATTTTTTTTTCATTTTATATACCAATCACAGTTCCCCCTGCCTCCCCTTCTCCTTAGCTAGTGGGAGCTCATGGACTCTGGACTGACAGCTGGGGAACCTGCATAAGACCCTGAATTGTGGATGACAGTGTGTGGCTTGATCTGTTTGTGGGACCCCTGGCAGTGGGACCAGGACTTATCCCAGGTACACAAACTGGCTTTTTGGAGCCCATTCCCTATGGTGGGATACCTTGCTCAGCCTTGGTGCAGCGGGAAGGGGCTTGGTCTTGCCCCAACTTGGTATGTGATGGGATAATAACAGAGTTAAAAGAAAATTGAACCAGGCATGGTGGTTTATACCTTTAATCCCAGCACTCAGGTGACAGAGGCCTGGTCTACAGAGTGAGTTCCAGGACAGCCAAGGACTGCACAGATAAACCCTATCTTGAAAAATAAAACAAAACAGCAACAACAAAGTAAGTTGAAAGTTCAAATCAATCTTAATTCATGCAGGTTGAGAGTTCTCCTTATCACTACCCAGAGTTGGAGGCAAAGCCTTGCTGTGATTCCGTATGAGGCATGTTTTAGTTATGCCCTGGGGAGATTTCCTAGTAAACATTCTTCTTAGGGTTTCATCTTGATAAAACTAGAGTATCAGGAGAGAGTGAATTTCAGTTATAACGAAAATAGCAGAAGCCCTCTGTCTTACCCCATGTGATTGAGAATAAAGGGTCATCCACATTTGTGTCTGTTGCTGTGATAACACCCAGACCAAAAGGAAACTGAGGAGGAAAGGGTTTATTTTAGCTTATGGGTTATAGTCTATTATGAAGGAAAGCCAAGGCAGGATACCAAAGCAGAAACCTGTGGTGATATTTTATTTTTGCATCCCAAAAAAGCTTATCTGGCGATCAGATGAAAAAGCCAGCCACTATATTAAACATAGAGGTCAGGCAGTGATAGCACATGCCTTTAATCCTAGCATTCGGGAGGCAGAGATTCATCTGGATCTCTGTGAGTTCAAGGCCACACTGGCAACAGAGCCAGACATGGTGGCATATGCCTTTAATCCCAGCACTAGTTAACCATAGAGGTCTGGAGGTCTGTACAGACAGACAGGGAGTGATAGAGCTGGGTGGAGAGAGGAAGTAAGATTGCAGGACTCAGAAAGGTATACAGGTGGGAGTATACAGGTAATAGCGCTCTCTTGGAGGCTGAGGATTTCAGTCAGAGGATTTGTGGAGTTGGTGAGGTAATAGCTGATGGCTGTGGCTTGTTCTATGCTTCTGATCTTTCGGCTTTCACCCTAATGTCTGGCTCCAGGTTTTTTATTAATAAGACCTTTTAGCAATTTGTCTTACAGAAACTGTTGTGCCTGCATCGCAAGACCACCCTCTCCACCCCAGCAAGACCACCACAGCCGATATCCGATACAAAACACACAGGAGTTTATTAATTACAAGCAAGCCTGGGCTTGGGCTGTGTCTAACACTCCAACCCAGCAGGTAGAGGAGGACGCCCTGAGCTCTCAGAATGAGGGGTTTTTAAAGGAGAAACCGCAAGCAGGGTGGTACAAGCCTTGGTGTCATATGATTGGGTGAGGATATGTAACCTTTGAATTTATTGGTTGGGGGTTACAGTTATCACTTTTGGGCAGGCCTGGACAAGGCCCAGGCTCTGTCCTTGAGCTGCCATGGAGGCTGGCTGGCCTAGTATGTACTGACTGTGGGGTCTGACTCAGTGGCCCAGGTTCTGTCCTTGACTCATGCACATGGCTCTAAGTTGCTGAGGGGTCCCAGACAGTTAACAATTGGCTAAATCTTGAGCAGTTGTGAAGGTCTAGACTTGATTTTACAGGCTTCATCTTAGGGAAGGGCTACCATCTTAGACCACCTGCTGTACTCAGTTCCAGGAAGGACTGCAGGAATGTGCCAGGACAACTCAAACAGATACAAGGCAGTATGCTCCTGCAGACATTCTGTCTGCGGTTTATGGCCCTTGAAGATACCTAGATAATCCTGCTGAGCAGTCCAGCTAATCCTGTTCAGCAGGTTGTGGTTCCCCACCAAAAGTCTAACCCAATGGTTTCAAATGTGGTTTTGCACCCAAAGTCTAGACCAATAGTTTCAAAAAATCACCTTGCCCCATATCCTTTCTACCCAATCCCAAGTTGTCAATTCCTGGCTTGTGGTTTTTCCCTATAAAAACTCTCTACACCTGGGCTGATGGCTGCCACCACATTTCCTTCCATCTGCTGTGTGGTGGCCCAGGTTGAACCTGAATAAAAGGACCCTTATGTGCTTGCATCAGAAACGGGCTCCTTGGTGGTCTCGGGGGTTTCATGAAATGGGTACAACACAGTCAGCGTATGAATAGAAAGGGAGCTACTGCAAGGACTATGTCTTTTGTTCACGGTCCTCCCAGAAACTGCTTGCTCAAGTCTCAGGAAACTGAGCAACCTGTTATGGTGTCTGCTAGGTCCTTTCAAAACCCATGAAGAAATGTAGCTTACTGGCTTGCTCCTTCTGCTCTGCTCAACTATCTTTCTTAGAATGTTCAGGCCCACCTAGGGAATGATACTGCCTACAGTGTGCTGGGTCCTCCTACATCAAATTAAAATTAAGAAAATACTTCAACAACACAGCCATAGGCCAATTTGAGCTTGGTAATTCTTTAGTTGAGATTCTCTCTTTCCAGGTGTCTCTAGATTTGTGTGTAGTTGACAGCTGAAGCTAACTGACAGTGGGTGGTAGTGTAACTGAAGAGGTATTTAGAGAGGGAATCATGAAAAATGAAACACATCTAGTTAACTTGAAATATTTTATGTTATGTATATTCTTTTGCCAATCTCAGTAACATAATCCCAGGGCATTCTTTGAAGGGAACTCCATTCTCTAGTGTTCTGTAGCTTTTTTGGAGGGAAGGGAGTGAGAAAGGTATACCCCTAACTCTGTTTCTCATATCAGTTGTGTAATTTATATTTTAGTAGATGGCAAGAATTTAAAAATATTTGTGAAGCTGCTCATTTTCATACTGTAAGTATCTGTGATTTCTTTAATTCATACCTAATTTTTTTTTGATAGTGGTCACATTTAGAACATAGCTCAAGATATTCAACTAGGTTTTCCTAAGAAAAAATTTTCTTTTTTATCTCACCAAAGGTAGAGAGAAAATCAAAACAAACAAATACTATCTGATGTTTGATAAACATAGAACCTGGCTGGTGGGCCCATGATTGCCTAGACTCAAAGGGTTCTTTAATATTGTGGTTTGGTAAGATATGTACTTGGAAATCAGGGACAATCAGATGAGTTCCACTTGGGCCCATATATATAGAGCAGCCCTGTAGGTGGAGCTGGCAGAGCCAGGCGGCTGGAGTCTTCAACATGCAGAACCCACTGATTGGCACATCACCTCGGTGAGGAACCAGCCTTCTCTTTCTTCACTTGGCCAACCAACGGACACCTCAAACAGCAGTGTGGTTAGCTCCATTGTAAGGAATCTAATTCCAAGTCATCTTGCACAGAGCAGAGTTTGAAGTCTGAATTTACACTCTGCATAAAAATCTCTGTATCGCCTGCTTATTGGCTGTAAATTTTGTGACCGTGACCATGTTATCCCCAATTTCCAGGACAACCAGCATTGTGTTCTCACGGGAGCCACAACAGAGACAGGGAAACATGGGTGTGAAGCTGCTTGAGTCCCGACTTTGTCTCCTGCTGCTGCTGGGACCTGTCAAAATTGTTGCCTCATTCCAGATCCCACCGAATTTAACCCCTTTCCAGTGGTTTGAAATCCAGCATGTAAATAATAGGACCAACCTCCTATGTAATGCTGCAATACGGATGGTTAACGGTTGTACAGGACAATGGAAGGACAAAAACACTTTTCTTCATACATACTTAGCTGATGTTATTTGTGTGTATGGCAGTATAAATATTACATGCAGTACATGTACAATTTGTCATAATAGTTCAACTCTGGTATCTTTAACTTACTGTAACCTCACAACTTGGACAACAAATCATATGCAATGCCAGTACCAAACAGCACAAACAATGATGTTCTACAGAGTTGCTTGTAACAGTAGAACTCCATGGGACAATCATACCTATCCAGTGGTTCCAGTTCACTTGGATACTCATACCACCGTAGGATGCAACTGCTTTTCATTTGTTCTGCTTGCTGAAGGCTGCCTACAATGTGTGATAAAGAAGCCTAATCCTCAGCTTCCTTAGGGGCTGTGAGATGGAGTTCCTTCTGCTGGCATTCTGTTCTTTGGTGGGATCCAAGGTGTGAATTCAGCATCCCATGAACCATCCTTCACTGAAAAGAGGTCATGAGAAAAGAGGGCATGTGCATCTGAATAAAATGCTCTTAGACTTAGTCAAATGTTCTGTACTTATTTATTTCTTTAGGATAGGAGGTCTCAGTGGCCCTAAACACCTAGATCAAGGAATCCTTTCTTCAGTCTCCCATGTAGCTGGAAGTGTAGGTCTGAGTCACTGCATTGTATTAGTAAAAGGCTCTGACTTATGTTGTGAACTTTGCATGTAGAATTTTAGATATTATATGGCATTGTAAAGACAGCTACTTTCTAGTGATATGGATTAGATAATTAGGTATATATATATTTTATGTATATACACATACATGTATATAAACATACACTATATATATTAATTATAGTGGTCTGTTTCTTATGACACAAATATTTAAAAATATTAAAAATGTTCTTTCTAATACAAGAGACTTGGTCAGAGTTAAGAAAATTAATTTCACTTTGCATTTGGTCTTATCTTTGAGATCTTATTATGGGAACATACAGCAAGAGATATGTTTGTTTTGATAAATGGAAGTGAGTTGCATGATAATCACTAAAAACAACTATTATGAATCTTCTCACAATGTCTTTGGTGAAAAGTAAAGAAACTGTTTCTTAAATAATTGAAGGCACGCCAATGATTCATACAGCTGGGACACTTGGGACATTCAGCTAGTCTTCTAGGACACCATCTCTCCTGGTTGTCAGATGCTTGTCTTTGTTTCAAGCTGTGCTTCGTTTTCTCAAGATGTAGACTTTCAGTCAAGTCATCTATGTATTAATGACTCAGCAACTAATGCACCCAAAATGATAATTTTGTTTGTTACATAATGACCTTTCTTCATTTCTTAGCTTAAGTATTTTATACTTTCATTCAACTATGGTGAGAAATAAACTAATAGATGATATTTACAGTCTAGGTCCAGTTTCTGAAAAGAATTAGCTGTTTGAAGTAAGCAATGTAATTCTGCTCTACGAAAAAGATCTGTTCTTCCTCTAGGTAAACTGTCTGATTGCTAATTTGCAAAGAGAAACATAACTGATAAAATACACCAAAAGCAAAATGAATGATTCTCAACAGCTAGTGGAAATAAAGTAGCTTCATGCTTTGACTCAGCCATAATTCTGAGACCAAAATATGAAAACTTAAAAATTTTGAGTGTCAAGTAAAAAGCATGTCTTTGCATTTAGAGATGCCATTCTTGAGCTGCTGAGCATTAACTGAGCTTACTAAGAGTTAGTAATATTCTGCACAAATTCCTACTTTATGGAAAAATCAGCTTCCAGATTTAGAGGCTTGTGTGCTTTCATTATGCTATGTTTTGTTAGCTTATCAAAATGAGAATGGATTTCAGTTCTCACAGGCTTAGCAGCCACTCTTCTTCAACTTTCCCTAGGTTACTGATTTACTTTGGATGTTGATCAACTCTAAAGTTGAGTCAAGAACTGATGCTTCAGCATTCCCAGGCTTTGGCATGGAGTGAATGTCAAGCACAGTTAATCACCTTATGGATTCCACCCAGAAGCTCACTGTTTAGGGCTTTGTCAGGCTTTTAAGATATCTTTTGGATATCAAAATGTGCCATAATCCAATGAAATTTGATGGGGAAGTTAATGGGGCTATGTCTTCATTCTATTGCTGGAACTGACTGTCGTCAGAAGGAAATTGAACACATTGAGTTTTGTGTGTTGTTAATTGTATGGCTAATATTTAAAGTAGCAAGATCAGTATATCCCAGTGGAAGGAAGCTTCCAACCACTCCCATTCATTGGTAGCCTTGCTAGGAAGCATTTGAGGGCTTGATCAGTTTGATTTAGTCCATATTTGAATGTTCAATATTTTGTATGTTTCTTTTCCAACTTACTGAAGAGGAATACTTCTATAAAACCACATCATTCATAAATCAAATCCAATAAAATAATTCAATAATTGCTACATGAAATAGAATAGTAGCATAGTACTAACTCTAGTGAAATGAAGGGTGTAGTTTTAGGATTTTGAAGTCCATTATTGGGTAACATTCCATACAATCACACATGTGACACGCTTGCATCTGCTCATAATTACCTCACCGTCTCTACTTTGACCATGTGAAAAAAATATTGTATTGATCCTATCTGTTATCAATACTTACCACCTGTGCACATTTCTCATGATTTTTTCCAGAGTATCATTCTTGTGATTCTCTCTATGATGAATTTTCTGGAATTATTTTTGGTCTGTATTATTGTGTGGCAGAATATTCTTCATTTTTACAACTTCTTGGTTGTATTCCACATTCTAATCTGCATTTTATGCCTAGAAGTAGCTGTCTAGATCATCTGGAGCCAATTTCTTCCCATCTTTTTTTTTTGTTGTTGTTCAATTTGTTTCTTGTCCTATCAAAATTGTGTTAGTGACTCATGACCTCTTTCCTTTGAATAATGACAAGTCCCCAGTTTTCAACTTATTTGTCCTACCACAGATCATTTGACATAGATATTTGTGCCCTATATGGGACTTAACTGTGGTGACACTACTCTTGGTTTCCAGGCTAACTTTCTGGGCATTTTTCTTAACCTTTGCTAATTCTTCCTTATCTTCCCAATTTCTTTGAGTTGCTTCAAGGTTAAATCCGTCTTTTTTTTTTTTTTTATTCATCCACTCTTTCTTACCATCTGAATTCATTAGATTTCACAGCTTTAATGCACTGAATATTAATTCCCATTCTATCTTTAATTTCAACCTCTGTTCTTGTACTTTAGGTTTATATATTCAAATACCTGCTTGTTATTTCAACCTGACATATGGTAGATTTATCAAACTTAATATTGTATGTCCTAACCCAGCTTCTGATCTTTCTTGTCTCATGCCGGTCTTCTGAGACTTCACTAATTTTCATAACTGGAATTCATTCATTTTATTTGTTTAGATAAAACAAAATTTAATTCCCTTCCACCAGAGGGGAGAGAACACACACATGCACACACATATACACACACAGATATACTCACACGTGCGAGCACAGACACAGACACAAACACACACACACACACACACACACACACACACACACACCGAATAAAAACATGAAAGTTATTTATTTTTAAATCAATTAAAAATACTGCTTCTAGAAGTTTAGGAAAATCCTACTTGATTTTTAATGTATAGACAGAATTGATCTGTTTCTTGGCACTTTCATTATGACCACGATAACTCAATTTGTTGGAAATCTCGTGAACATTCCTGTCTTGGTCAACTACCTCGTTTCTTTGCTTCCAGACTTACTTAATCCTGTGGTCCACATTCAATATGGAGGCTGTCAGCATTCCATCGGATTTCAAATAATGTAGACAAATATAAGCTGTGGTGTGAGAGGTGTCTGGGTTATAGAGGTGTACAGTTAAACATGGAAAGTTCTGGTCCTCTCTGCTCTATCGCATGCACAACTAAAGATCTGAAGGAATAGGGATAATTATGACACCGTTAACAGACCCCTGGCATGGGGCCATGTTCAGATCAACTCCTTCAGTAGCTCATTGTTGCCATCAGAGGACATCTGGTCTTTAGGAAGCTACCATTTTTGGTGTTTGTATTTCAATTTTTAGACTTATTCTACCATGGTCATTGTATGGCTGTTGTAGCTCTAGGCATCATGCCCTGTTAGAATTATATCCCTGAAATGTATATGTCAGGAAAGATAGTGAGCCTCCTCTCACATTGCTTTTAATTCCAAAGAAAACTCATTTGAGGACCCACTAAGCAGAATGCCCCTATCATCCTCTGGATCAAGATGTCATCAAATGGACTCATCTGAAATTTTAGCAGCTGTAGGAGAAGGTAATTATCTTCTATAGTGCATGGTGGTCTCTTCCAGCAGGAAGAAACTGGGCATAGTGTGGTTGGTGGGTGGACAGTTAAACAGTATGTGAACAAATATGTTGACTCCCTGGAGAAAATGGGGCAGCACATATTTTAAACTTAAATTTGTAAACACCGCTTTCCCTTTTAACTTCCTTGCCAAGACAAACTCTTTTTGTGGTTCCCAGGAATGTGGTGGAATGTTTTCTGGGTGAAGGAATAAAGATAAATATGGCTTTCCTTTTTAGAGAAACAGTGCTTCATTAAGTGTAACTATCTTAGTAGGAGCTTTAACAATCTTTTTTTTCCCTCTGTACATGCTTGGAACCAGCTGGTTCTGTTTAGAATGGTTTTAAATGTGCAAAAACATTGCAAAAATAGTACAGAGTTCCCATATACCAAGTATACACTCCATTTTCCTTACTATTAGTATTGTATGTAACTATCATGTGTTTTACAATTTATAACCAACATCAATAAATTATTGTTAAATCAAGTTAATAATTTATTCAAATCTCATTTTTTCTTTTTATCTGAATTTTATCTCGCCCTCCCCATTCTGTGACATCTCACTGGTCCTCTCTCTCCTTAGTTCTGCTAATGTTCTCAGACTTTCCTTGTGTTTAAAGTCCTCAACAGTTTTGAGTAGCCTTGAGCCATTTTGCTGGCCCTCTAGTATTACACCTTCTGTCCCTGGTCTGCTACTCTTTTGCTTAGTGTCAGATTCTCAGTTTAATTCCTTCCATCTCTTAGCTCTGTTGACTACAAAATTTCTCCTGTAGATAGGAAAGTTAAAGAATGATGAGAAAGAGTTGCCAACTCATTTCCTCTGGAAGGAAGGATTTTCATGGAGATGTCTCTTAACATATTTAATGTAAATTATGAGTCTTCCTGGGTCAGATCCAAAAGAAACCTTTTAGCTCTTTATTGTAAATACGTGGTGGGATTCCTGGACAGAAAGCATGTGTAAATATATATCCATACAACTCTAGCCATAAAGGTTTCCATTCTCACTTGAGATCTCACCAGCTTTCAAGAATTACCATCTGTACCAGGCTGATCCGTGTTTCACATAAAGCATTTATTTAAATCTTTGAGAAGATCATTTCTGTCTGAAAGATATATGTGTTACATCTCAAGTCTAACCACCAGCCATTACAAAGATTTTTTTTTAGATGTCTTCATTATTGTTCTATTGCTGTGATGAAATACCATGACCAAGACAACTTATAAAAGGGGGCATTTTATTGGAGACTTGCTTATGGTTTCAAGGGCTGGTCCATGATCATCATGGTGGGAAG
>CABHPR010115823.1:2806-32403 GCA_902168415.1 Peromyscus melanophrys | reverse complement strand
AGCTTGATATGCCATGTTTTGTTGATACTCATGGTAAACCTGCCCTTTCCTAAACAGAAATGGAGGAAGAGTGGTTTGGAGGGTGGGAACAGGGGGGGTGGTACTGTGGGAGATACTGGGAGGGGAGGACAGAGAGGAAACTATGGCTGAAAAGAAAAATAAATACACAAATAAATTTATTTTAAAAAGAAAAGGAAAAACAAACAAACCAAAGATCAAACCATCTTACCAACCCCTCTGGGCAATGACATGCTCCTCTATCAATGGCAGTCTTCTCTCATACCAGTCAAACATGTTGTGTCTCCAGTTCCAACATACTTGTTCCACTTTGCTGCTCCAGCTTTCCCACATTTCCATCATATATTTGTTTATCATAATGACATGATTATTATTATAATTGGGAGCTGAGGTGTGTCATGCAGTAGACCCGTCTGCCCAAACAGCTTTATTTACAAATGTTCATTGCAATCAGCTGTTGGTCTGGTTCAGGGCCTCTGGCTTCTGCTACACCATCAATACTGACTCCTCTAGACTCCTCTCAGATATCCTACTGTTGCTCAGAGTCATGGAGATCCTGGGCCTATGCTTCTGCAGGACTGGCCTTTTCCACCTTCTCCAGCAGCTCATATACAGGTTAAATGTTGGGGGGAACCAACTCAAAGCCCTAGATTTAAGCCTCAGTGTTGGTTGAGTTATTTAGCACTGGTCTTTGCTATGCTGTCCTCCACCCCAGAGGTTGGGGCAGGGCCAGTTCTGACTATTTTTAAGGTTCATTTTATCTTATGTGTAGAAGTATTTTTCTTCTATGTATGTGTTTGTTACATATGTGTCTTGTGACCATAGAGGCTGGAAGAAGACATTGTGAGTTATCATCTGGACAGTAGAAACTGAGTCCTTGTTCTCTAAAAGAACAGTGAATGCTTTTAACTGCTCAGCCTTCTCCCTATCCCTACTTGTTTATTTGTTTAAAATATCATCTTAGCTTAATTTTGGTAGTTTTTACTCTATGTAGAAATTCATCCATATGTTTTATATTTTCCAGTTTAGTGGAATGTTCTTAAGGTAAACTCTAATAATTTTCTGAATTTCACTGAAGTTTGTCATAATGACTCCATTTTCATGTCTTACTGTATTAGCATTGGCATTCCTTCTTCATTTGGTTAGTTTATCTTGTCAATATTGTTTATATTGTGAAGAAACCAAAACTGTTTCATTGACTCTGTGGTTTGTTTTGTTGTTGAGCTGCTTTCATTTCACTAATTTCATTAATGTCAGTGTTTTCTTTCCAGCTAATGATTTTGATGTTTGACTTGTTCCTTTTCTACAGCCCTAAGGTGAATCATTAACTAAATTATTGGACATCTCTTTGGTTTCTTATTATAGGAACACTGACCTTTAAACATCTCCTGTTCCTTTTCTACAGCCCTAAGGTGAATCATTAACTAAATTATTGGACATCTCTTTGATTTCTTTTTTGTTATTTTGTCTTTTTCTTTTTCAGAGTTGAGGAACGAAGCCAGGGCCTTGTGCTTGCTAGGCAATCGCTCTAACACTGAGCTAAATCCCCAATCCCTGCTTTGATTTTTAATATGGGAATACTGACCTTTAAACTTCTCTCTTAGAACTGTTTATATTGCATCTCACAGATTAAAGGATGTTGGGATTTAATTTTTATTTTATTGAAGGAGGCTCTCTGCTCTTGATTTCTTCAAGAAATAATTCATAATTATGTCCATGGTTTTTTTGTTTTTTTTTTTTTTTACTTTCTAGAGTTTCTCTTCTTTATTTGTAGTCATTTTATTGTTGTTGGGTAGAATATAAGGAAATGTTTCAGTTTCCCCCTATTTGCTCAGCTGTTCTTTGTGTCATAATATATGACCTAATTTAGAGGTAGTTCCATGGACTGCTGAGAACAAGGAGTATTACGCAGTGTTTGGATGAAATATTCACTAGATGTATTTTAAGACAATTTTACATGTGATATCATTTAATTTGGTTTACTCTCTATTGGGATGAAGTGTTAATTGTTGGGAATGAAACTACTCTGACATCTGGTGATAGTCTGTGGCTTTACATCTAATAGTATTTTCTGTATACAACTGGGTGCACATGTGTGTGGAATTGTACAGTTCTCTCCATGAAATGTTGCCTTAATCAGTAGGAAGTAGTATTTATCTATCGTTTCTCACTAGATTTACTTTCAAGTCTATTTTGTCAGATTAGATCAGCAACACTTGTTTGTTTTCTAGCTCCATTTGCCCTGAACACCTTTTTTCATCACTTCATTGTAAGGTTATATCTGCCTTTTATGATGGAGTACAAACAAATATATACTTCCTACTTTTTTATTCCAATCTCCTAGCCTGTGATCTTTTAACTGGGAATGGACAATAATATTCAGTTACTAGTGAAAGGCACCTATTGATTACTGTCATTTTGATGATTTATTTAGCCAAGGGGCTCAAGCTGTTTTCTTGTTTAACTGTGGTTCTAGTTTGCTTTAAGAAACAATGTAGGAAAAGAAAGTGTTTATCCGGCTTCCACTTTCTGGTCACAATCTATCTATGGGAGATGTCAAGGAATTATCTCCAGAAGGAACTGAAGTAGAATCTGTTTTACTGATCTTGCTAACTCACTCAGTGTTCCAGGCTAGGTTAGATTCTTCATACATCCCAGGACCAGCTACCTATGCTGTGGGCCCTAATACATCAATCATCAGTGAAGACAACAACTCAAATTCCTGGTCACAGGCCAATCTGATAGAGACAATATCTTAACTGAGTCTTTCTCAGATAATTCTAGGTTGTATCAAGATGATTGGTAAAGTAATCTTATGCTTGTTGCAGTCTTATGGACACATCTGTTTTTTTTCTCTTCAGTCTAAAAGGCTTCTATGAATATATTTTGTAGAGCCATGTTGATGGGTATAAATTCATTTTGCATAATTTTAGCATGGAAAATTTTATTTCTCCTTGAGTTATAACAAGAAGGTTGGATGGGTACAGTAGTTGGCATTGGTTGTCTTTTATAACTTAAAATATAGCTTCTAGTTCCTCCTGCATTTTAAAGTCACTGTTAAAAATATCTGTTATTCTGAAAGACCTTCCTTTACATTTGACTTGGTATTTTTCTCTTGTCAATTTCAATGCACTTTCTTTGTTTAATTATAATATTATGAAGGGAGGCTCTTTTTTGGTCCTGTCCACGTGGTGTCTGAAATTCTGCCTGTATCTGAGTTGGCATCTGTTCTAACAAAAAGCAACTTAGAGAAAAAAGGATTTGTTTTGCTTACAACTCCAGGTTAAAATTTATGATTGATGAGAAGGTTGGCAGAAAGTTAAAGCACTATGTCCACAGTCAAGAGCAGAGAGACAGCCCTTCAAAGACATGCCCACAGGCCAATGTAATCTAGAGTATGCCTCATTAAAAATCTCTTTCAAGGTGGTTATACGTTGTGCTAAATTAACACTAAGAGCTACTAAATACAACATCTCTTTTCCTAACTACAGGAAATGATCATAAAATTGTTTTCTACAACTATGAAACTTAGATTTCCTCTTTTCATAGTGGGACTGATATATTGGAATTCTCACTCCTATCTCCTTATTATGTTATCTTTGTTTTTATTGGATTGTCCCAAGTCCTCCCCCTTGCCTTCACACTGTAATTTTTCCTTTAAAAATATCTTATTTAGCCGGGCAGTGGTGGCGCACGCCTTTAATCCCAGCACTCGGGTGGCAGAGGCAGGCGGATCTTTGTGAGTTCGAGGCCAGCCTGGGCTACCAAGTGAGTTCCAGGAAAGGCGCAAAGCTACACAGAGAAACCCTGTCTCGAAAAAAAAAAATCTTATTTATTATGATCTGGTGTGCATGTGTGCATTAGTGGCTGTGTGGGTACACACATCTCACATAATATTTGCGAGAACCTGAGAAGAAATTTGTGGAGTCAGTTGTCTACTAATGTACATGGGTTACAGAGACAGTTTGGTCATAAGGTTTGTATGATAAGCACATTTTTACCCGTTGTTATTTCATAATACCACCATTCCCTTTTGTATCTCTATTTGTTTCATTTGCTATTTATTTGTTGTGTAGATCACTTGTGCTAATTTCTACTCTTCCTTGTGCAATAAAGTTGTTTTCATAACTTACTTTTAAAAATTATGTCATTAGGTGCTGGAGAGATACTTTGGTGCTCAAAAGAACTTGATGCTTTTTAGAGGAGGGGAATTTGTTTCCCAGTACCTACAACAAGTAACTCACAACTTTTCATAACTCTTAGCTTCAGGGAAACTGGTACTCTTCTCATCTCTGCAGACACATAAACACACAGACTCAGACTCAGACTCATATGAAAACACACAAACATATACCAAAAGAAAAATAAAATAAATATTTCAAATTATTTCATTAACTACAATTTTCTTGGGCCTTGCATATTCTCTGAATGCTCATTTATAACTCTCTCTCTTGCGCTCTCTCTCTCTCTCTTTCTCTCTCTCTCTCTCTCTCTTTCCCACACCCTCTCTCTTTTCCCCACTTCTCTTTCTCTACTTAAAGACTTATTCTTCTAATTCTGTTAATTGTGATTATTAATGATGTCATACAACATTGAGTCATTCATTGGTTCCACTCAACTGGTTGTTGTACTGATGAGAATCATTCTTCCCAACATCATACAAAATGCCATTCTTCCCATCTCTGCCATTAAATCTTTGTGTTTTTCTAGGACACTTCACCAGGAGGCAGGTACTTACTTGTCTGCTTACTGAACATTACTCCCTACTAACACCAATATCTTGAGGTTGTTTATTGTTGGATACAGCAACTAAGTCTCATTACTTGATACACATAAATTAATATGTAACAAAATAATATATATCCAGGCTGTTTAATACAGTGCAAGTCTGCAATCAAAACATTCATGGGATGGAGTCAAGTGAATCAATAGTTCAAGACCATCCCTTGTAGTAGGACAGGGCCACAGGGTCGAGGAAACTGGCTCAAACCAGTTGCCAAGGCATGTACACAATGTATTTCCTTATGAGCCAACCTGGAGTCTGCCTGAAGGCCTAGCAACAGTTGCTTTCAGAGTTTCTAGTCACTGTCAGAGTTACTGATCCTGCAGAGTCTACCTGAGGGTCTAGAAACAGGCACTGTCAGAGTTCCTGGTCTCTGTCAGAATTCCTGATTGTGTAGAGTCTGCCTGAGGACATAGCCACAGGCACCGTCAGAGTTCCTAATCACTGTCAGAGTTCCAGATCATGCCAGCCAATGAGGGACAATCATGCAATGCCTCCACATTGTGACACAGACTGGGCTCTGTGAAGAGGATGTATAAGGCCCTCCCCATTATTTAATAAATGAGTTTGTTGTTTGCCTTCAACTGACTCCTGGTGTCTGTGCCACTGACACCACACCTTTTCAGCACCTCCCCCAAGGGAGCTGTTAGGATCCAGCAACAATCCTGGTCTACACACTGAGACTGAGGTAGCCTTGCTGACATACCTTTTAAATACCTGCCTCCAAATAAACACATATCTTTTCAAATGACTTCCAAGGCAGAACCACTGTTAATTATCAGCTACATATATGTCATTGTCTTATTTTTGGTGCTTACACTAAAATGCTTTTGGCTTTTTGTTTGTTTTTAGACAGGATCTGTTGTATCCCACATTGGCTATAAATTCTCTATGTACTAGAAAATGTAAAGAGAGCTGTAGACCAAGAGCAGTAAGGACACTATGACTGTTCAGAATATATCACAATAGCCCTAGGAATGTAAATGAAGCTTTGGGGTAAAGGTGGAATACTATTTCTGGAAGGTCTCTAGTAGTCTGTGTTTAGGAGGCTAGGGTATTGAGGAGTCACTATTGAAAAGTGGTGGAAACTTAGAGGTGGATCCAGGGTAAGGGGATCTCCCTCCAAAAGAGTTAATATACATCTTTAGACATGATGGTAATATAAAGTTCAAGCATGGCCATGCAAAGACCCCTCTGGCTTACTGTATTGGTATGAGTATTTTCCCCAAAACATGACTCCATCATTGCAGCCCACCAGGAGGATGTCTCTATAAGGCAACAGGGTAAATCTGTGAGATGATGAGTTTACTAATGAACTTGATTTAATCAGCTCACTATCTTTGTGTATGTTTCAAATGTCACATTGAATAGTGTAAATACAGGTTTGATTTTTCTTAGTAAAGCTGTCTGCCATTTGCAGAAAATTGAAGAATACCAGGCAGACCTCACTTTCATTCTTTATAATCAATGCATTCCTCCTCTCTTGACAAAGCGACATTTGGATTATGGTTTGAGCACACCTATGCCTGGCTGTCCATGGGAGAAGGGACAACTTCCTGCTACTGAGCTATGAAGACATGAAAAAGGTAATTGTCATTCCTACAGCAATCACAAAGCCTCTCAAAAACTTACCCATGCAGCACCTCATATTCTTCCATATCCCCATGTCAGTGTTAGGTCAATGAAGAGTCAATAAAAGTGAGAATATGTCCTATGTCCTTTATTGAGCTACATCTGGCGTTTTCTCTCCAGCCTCCTAGTCCATTACCCACAACTTCTTTCCCCTGCTCCCGCATGGGGTAGGGTGGGGTAGCTCATACTTGCACTATAGGATTTTGAATTCTGCCTATGCAACACATTCCATACACCTAATAACCTAGTGGTCAGTGGGGAATGGGTAAAGCAGTGTCATTCCACTGTTGAGCCCAAATGCATGTTATCCCCTCTTGATAGCAAGAAGAGAGAGAAATGCAGGAAATCCATCTGTGAATCCTGGGAGAGCACAAGTGCTGAAGTTTCATGAACAGCACTGAGTGATACACACATCTGACTAGGCATGTACGGGATGCAGCCAGTCAGGGATGATTGTGTCCTGTGCTCTGCAGTACAGAGGATTCTGCATGGTGGGCTAGAATATACTGGAGAATCCAAAACTCTTAGTATATAATTTCTAAAATGTTGCAGCATTTACTAATGACATATGTCTAAATAGACTGATAAGCCATATCCTTATCAGATCATTGCAGGTTTCATTTCATTGAAATGCCCAACAGACAGTTAGCAATATGTTCAAGTACTGTGTATGTGTCTAACATATCTCTCATTTTAAACATTAAAATATATATATATATATCTTGGCAAGGCATCACATGACTTTAAAACTAGCACTAGGAGAGAGAGAGTCAGAGTTAGGGGTTCTAGCTTATTCTTGTTTATATAGTGGATTTGAGGTCAACCTTGGCTAAAAGAGACATTGATTCAAAAGATCATTAATTAAAATAATTTTAAGATCATTTGCGTTTTTTATTTTTTATTTAGTTAAAAAATTCTCCCTCTACTGATGGACACATAATAATGACACCAAGCATATAAGCATAAAAATATTCACATCTGATCAGCAACTCAAAAGTTTAAGTAGTTTGGAAGTTATCAGTGAAAGGTAATCATCACTTATATATCACAGGTAAAAATATCAATTGTATCTTTTACTAGACAAGAAAAAAATTGTGCAGTCTGTCAGAGAAAATACTTGCCCATCCTTAGAATAGTTCAAAAATTTAGTTAAGGAGGAAAAGAAGCAGTTTTACACCACTGTGTACCTTTGAGAAGTAAACTCTGGTAATGATGAAGATTAATGATAGCTGTAATTTCTTTGTTTTCATTTTTATTTCTCTTACAATATTTTTATTATTTAAAACAATTTTTAAATTTAATTATATTTTGATCATATTCTTTCTCTCTCAAAATTTCTTCCAAGTTTTCTCTTTCTCCTTACCCACACAACCTTAAATTCTTTCTGAAAAAACAAACAACATCCAAATAAAACAAAATGCCCCCTGGAAAAAAAAACAAAATAAAACAATAACCAAAAAAACACTAAACCGCAACCAAATAAAAGCACACACACACACCTACAGAGAGAGAGACAGAGACAGAGAGACAGAGAGAGACAGAGACAGAGAGACAGAGAGAGACAGACAGCAAAATAAAATTGTGGATTCTATAAAATGTTGGTCAACTACTCCTTCACGTGAAGACTTTCCTGGAGTGGTTGATATATCCAGTGCAACTTCATTGGAAACTCTGGATTTTTCCTCTACCAGCAGGTATAAATAACAGTTCAACTGTTAACTAACCTTTACCCTAGTGGCTAGATTTTCACTATTGATTTCTTTAAAATATAACAAAATAAAGTACAATATGATAAAATAATATTATGACCTCAAAGTTGGACAAGACAAACCAACAGAAGGAAAACAGCACAAGAGAAGGCACAAGCATAGACCCACATGTTCAAACATCCAGGAAGTCCATAAAGTCACTCAACTGTAGACCCTAACATATAAGCAGATTATAGGTGCAGACTGGTGTGGCACTTCTCATGCTGCTCCAGTCTGTGGGTTCATATGAGCTTTTTTATTTTCATATGGATGGTCATATTTTCTTAGTGTCCTCCCTCCTTTCTGGCTCTAACACTCCTTCTCCTCCTCCTCCTCCTCCTCCTTCTTCTTCTTCTTTCTTTCTTTGAACTCTAAAGTGAAAGATTTGGTAGAGACATATCATGTATGGCTGATTGTTCAAAATATTTCAAATTCTGTGTATTGTCTGTCTGTGGATCTCTATATTTGTTCCCAACTGCTTTGGAAGAAATCTTCTCTGAGGATGGCTGAGCAAGGCACTAATCTGAGCACAGCAGAACACCATACAGAGTCCTTTATTCACTAATTTTTTAGACCACTATTATTTGGTTTTACCCTAGGTTCCCAGGCTATCTAGTCTGTGGTCACAAAAGCAGTGTCAGTTATGTGTTCCATCTCATGGAGTAGGCCTTAAGTAAAATCAGTTATTGGTTGGTTACTTCCATGAGCTTTCTGGCAACATTATCCTAGCACATCTTGCAGGTGGGACTATGTAATTGGACATTACTTGTCCTAACTGCATGGTCTTGAATAACCAACTCAGAGCTTAAATGTGAATTATAAATGCTTGGCTGACAGCTCAGGCTTGTTACTAGCTAACTCTTACCTTTAAATTAACCCATTTTTATTAATCTACATATTGGCAGGTGTCTCATAGCTTTACCTATCCTCTAGAATTTCTTCCTTCCTGGCTGGCTGGCTGACATCTCTCCTGAATCTGCTTTCCTTCTTCCCATCATTCTCAGTTTGGTTTTACTGCCAACTTCCTGCCCAGTTACCAGTCTGTCAACTGTTTATTAACCAATGTCAGTAATATACATAGTGTAGAAAAGGATTGTTACACAAAATTTCCCCCTTTTTGTCTAATTAAAAAGGAAAGTTTTAACCTTAATATAGTAAAACTATATACAAGTAAAGCAGTTATTAAGTAAGAATTATAGTAACAATATCTAATCCATTTACCTTAGGCAAAATTAGAGAAAATACTTATCTATCATATCTTGGTTTGTCTAAACTTTTGTGTCTAATTTACTTCCTATTATAACTAAGGAAAACTATGATTATAACTATTTAGTCCTCAATTCTATCAAAGACCCCAGAAGTGTGAAAAGTTACCTAATGGCAGGGACATCAGGTTGCCTGGACAGGCACCCAAAGTTCCTCTGTAACATTTGGTGCATCCAACTCTGACCTACTGTTCAAGCATATCTGCTGGGCTTTCCTGTGAAGCAGAGAATTTTGAAGTACTTTCCTACACTATCTTGGCAAAGTTCAGCAGTCACCTTCCTTGCATCCTCCCGGTCCAGTTTAGACAGTAACTGTCAGTAGTTGAGGCAAGGGAAGTTTCTTTACCCCCATGGCTACCTTTTACCATAAAAAAACAAACTCCATATGGAGTTCCTTTGATACTCATCATCCTCTTTGAAATAATTGGTGCTGCCAGGAGCAGACATGTCACACTGTCAATAAAAGTCTAAGTTCTTAAAACATTTTAAGTATCATATTATTTGAAGTGTTTGAAGATTGCCTATCTATCTGAAATATGTCTCTGTATACCTAGAAGACATAACTAACATGACTATAAGTTTGCTGGATTATCTCAGCCAGTAGCCTTGAAGTTGTTCTGATGCAGAACTCAGAGGGAACTACAACAGAAGCACTCTCAAATATTGTACCATCTGGGTTAATCTTTCCCATTGGAAATTTTTCAGGGGGTCTTCCTTATTCAAACCTGATTTTTATTAACCCAGAATAAATCCAGAGCCTCTCATTTCCTGTGGAAATAAAAGCAGATCCTCTTTCTCAAAGTAACATATGTTTTCACTTAAATTTTGATATCAAGATATTTTGAAAATGTATAGGTTTGTTTAACCTAGAAGCTTTCATAATCAAATATCTCTTAACAGTTATCATTTGTTGATGAGTAGTCAAAAAATTAAGACAACACAATAACAGACAGTATCCAGACACTCTGTGTGTTTTCCATATTTATGTGGCTTTTTATTTAAGGAATTTACTTAATTTTAAAGGTATATTTTTTCATCAAGGACTATATATATTCTTTTTTCTCTCTCCCAAGCATATGCATTTTTTATGCACACTGTGACCTGTTTAGAGGCTCTTTTTGTCTGAATCTGTCCTTGCTGAACATTGATAAACTTTTCTGTCTGCATGAATAAAAAAAACTGCAGTGTAGCTTAAATCATGGCATACTGGTGCTAGCTCATCCCTCTTGATTCACTGAGAGTCTAGTCTCAAGGCAGAGGCACGTTTACCACCAGCATTGGGAGCCATGTTTACTTCCTGATCTCTGGGAAGTTTCTAGGTCCATGCTAGCACACAGTAGCATGCTGCCAGTTTCTCATAAACACCATATAAGTGTTTGGTAGTAGGGTCTCTTAAAAGAGCCACCACCCATGTCTGCTGCTAGCACTAAGCCAGAAAGCCATCTCTTAAAGGAGCCATGCATGTGCTCACTGCCAGCAAATAGAGCCCACTGGAGAAAAATTACTACCAAGAAGCCATGCTTGACTACATTCTTGTGTGTCTAGTATCCTTTCCTAAGCTTTGTCATGTTTTATGTGGAAATTTCGGCCACACATTGGAATGCCATATTTAAAGGGACCTTTTCTATCCCAACTGCCTAGTCCCAACTAACCAACTCAGAGGCTGAACATGAATTATAAATGCTTGGGTAGTAGCTTAGGCTTGTTACCAGCTCAATCTTAAATTTAAATTAACCCATTTCCATTAATCTATGTAATGTCAGAAGGCTCGTGGCTTTACCTGTCCTCTAGCATGTCTTGCCTCCTGGGTGGTTGGCTGGCATCTCTCCCGACTCCTCCATCCTTCTTCCCATCATTCTCAGTTTGGCTTTCTGATATAACTTGCTGCTCAGCTACCTTCCTGTCAGCTTTTTATTAACCAGTGTGAGCAATACATTTTCATAGTATAGAAAAGGTTGCTGCACAAGAGACACCGTTGTAGATCAAAGGATTTGTGGCTGGCTTCATGTCTACATTTCTCTTTTGATAGTGTGCAAAGTGCATTCCTGTAACAAAGTTGCTGGAATTTATGGATGAAAGCTCTATGTAGTTGCCAGCCAAGCAACTCAAAGTTCAATAAGTTATGAAGGTGTTGTCTTGCTGTGAGTTTGTGAAGAGCAGCCTATAGCATGTGTTGTTAGGGGTTCCAATGAGGTATATTTGGCCAACAACTCAATTAGATGTAAACCAATCTCAGTAATAGAAAATTCCTTTGGTGACAAGAGATGGCCATTTGGAACACCATCTCCCTTTATTAGGTCATATTATTTAGATAGTTCTCATATATATGTAATATATTAGGTTGCATATGTTCCCACAAATGTCCCTTAATTTTAGCTGTATCTCCTCATAGTCCCACCTCCTATTCTCTCTCCTTTCACCCTTCCCACTTGATCCTACCATTCCAGCACTTACCTATTCATCCATAGTTGACCCTCTATGTTTACAATTTTTTAATAGTTATTGCATGCTGAGGGGACTTTCATTCCCAATTCAGCCTCTTTGGTGTTCTGTATGCTTCTTTCACTTTGATAGGCATGTCCTTCTTTAGGTTAGAGAAATTTTTTACTATGACTTTATTGAAAATATTTTCTGTGCCTTTGATCTGGGTTTCTTTTTCTTCCACTATTCTTATTATTAGACTTGTTCTCTTCATAGTGTCCCAGATATTCTGAATGTTTTGTGACAGGAATTTTTTAGATTCAACCTTTTCTTTGACAAATGTATCCATTTCTTCTATGTTGTCTTCAATGTCCGAGATTCTCATGTTCATTTCTTGTATTGTATTCATGACACTCACACCTGAGGTTCCTTTTTGAGTTCCTAAGTTTTTCTTTTGCAGATTTCATTCAATTTGGGTTTTCTTGATTGATTCTGTTTCCATTTTCAGGTCAGTGGTTTTATTCATTTCCTTCCACTGTTTGTGTTTTCATAGATTTCATTATGGGATTTATTTTGTCCCTCTTTAAGGACCTCTATTCTCCCCATACAGGCTATTTTAGGGTGGCTGTTGTAGTATAGTTGCTGGGTTCTAGTGAAGACATACTGTCTTGGATGTTACTGACTGTGCTTTTAGGTTATCATATAGTTATCTGGGATTGGGAAAATTGTAATTCTAGGTGGTGATATCTGATTTTGTCTTCGTTGGGTTAGTGTTACCTTCCTTAATTTTTGTTGCTCCGTCTGGTGCTTAGGAGAGTGTGGTGTCCATGTGTTGGTAGGAAATTCTTCTGGGATCTTGATAAGTGTGGCCACTGGGAGTTCCAAGTAAAATGTTTCCAGACATAGAAAGCTGACACTTAGCAATGGGGATCATCTAGGAGAGGGTCACAAGAAGGTCCACAGGAGGGAAGACAGCAGAGTTTTCTACAGGAGTTGCTTAGTTAGTCACCTGAGAATGGGGCCACTGAGTGAGGTCAGGCTACCACAAAAGGTTCAATATAAAGCTGTGAATAAGACTGAGCAGTAGACTTGGAAGAATGGAGGGAGAGATAAAGATCTGCAATTAGCCTATTTGCTTTCCTGGTTAGAGTGGCCTGTAGGTGCTTAGGGAGTGTCTTCTGGATTTCAAGATTTGCTAGGACAAATCAAAGAGTAAGGAGAAGAAACTTTGGAGGTTAATCTTTGTGTTATCCACATGAGACAGTTACATTTAGTGAAGGGAGACTGTAGCAGGTGTTCCACACAGAGCTGGGAAGGCGACTAGGAGACTGGACTTGAAGGAGCAAATGGAGAGGTGAAGATCTGCATTTAGCCTAACTGCTTCCCTGCCCAGCTTGGCCTGTGGGTTCCCAGAGAATGCATGATGGACCTGAGGTGTGGAACAAAACAATGCATTGGTTTAGGGATGTTACAAGTGGTCTGGGAGATGCACTAGAGATGTAGGTGTCTAAGGCAGGTGTTCTGCAGTGTTGGGGGTGACCCTGGGGGATTGGACTCAAAGGAATGAGGGGGAGGTGTAAATCTGTAGTTAGTTTACCTCTTAGCTGACCAGTGGTCTTTGGTTTTCAAATGAGAGCCTGTTAGAGATGGATGTGAGGATAGTACAATGAATTGGAGGACTGAGTTTAGAAGATCTGTGGAATCCACTCTAGATGGGGGGGGGCAGGTTGCCACAGATTTTCTGTGGCGTATCTGGCCATGAGACTGGGGAATTAGATCTGGAGGAGCACAGGGAAAGGTAAAAATCTGCACTCAGCCTACCTGCTTCCCTTGAAGGAGAAAAAAATTCCTCTTTTTTTTTTATTAAGGGGAGTCCAAAAATGATTTTCAGGAGCATCTAAAATAGGAAATTGCATTATTCAAAAGGTATTTGAACTCTTAATGGTATCATCCAGGAATAGAAAGTTTCCACATAAGTAGCATTGCAAAAGATTCTTTTGTCTTTTATAAAATCCTTTATTTTCTCATCATAAAATTCAATATTCTCCAGGAAGCTTTCTTACTAAGATGTCTCTGTTGCATGGTAGTGCAGTTTCCTGTAAGTCTCCTGTCCAACCATTCAACACATTCTTTTCTGTTATTGCCATGTTTGTTTACCTTCCCATGATATATTAACTAAATCTGTGATAAAATATGTAATAAAAGTTTTGAGACAATGATACCCTTAGGCCCCCAGGAAAAAGCTGGAATTCAAAGCAAAATCCCAGATTCTGTCTTCTTATGACTATTTTCTAGTATTAACCCAGTTGTGGCAGTTGTAATTCCAGAATATGGGTCTCTGAAGCATGAAATCTGTGAATGTGATATCTATCGGAGTTACAGCATGAGGTAAAGCTCAAAACAAAATAATATCTCCCAGAATTACCCCCAAGTAATAATTATTGAGATCAGTCTTATGAAAGTGTAAACCTATAATATTCTCATTTACCCATAGGATATAGTATTACATGGTATAAAAAATAACCTCTCTCAAATTCTTTGTGCACATTGCCTTCATTCTCATGGGTCATTATCTAGTATTATTTCTATAAATCTCTTTGAACATCACAGGGTAGGTTGGGCATAGTGGTGCACACCTTTAATGCCAGCACTTAGGTGGCAAAGGCATGTAGGTGGATCTCTGACCTCTTTGAGCTTGAGGTCAGTCTGGTCTCCAGAGCAACTTCCATCTCACCAGACAGGGTTCCATAGTGATATCCTCTCTCAAGAAAAAACATCCCAGTACATTTAGTAGGTGGGTCATCACACACCTTTGAACACAGCACTACCGAGATGGAATCAGGAGGATCATATGTTCAAGGACTTCATCCACTATGATGTGAGTTTGACAATAGCATTGGTTATATGAGTCCCTGTCTCTAATATCCTCTCCTCCCTAGAAGAAATTCCAGCCTCTGTCTTTTAGGGCCATAGATCAGCCACACTGAAGCTCACTAAATATAGAAATGCTGTGTGGGATTCCTACCCTCTCTACATGGCCTGCTTCTTTCTGAAATCCTTTTCAATGTTTTCTCATTTCAAGTTGCCATATCTTTTTTCATGTCCCTTTTCATCCTCCATCCCTAGTTCCCATCTCTGCCTTTGATCTCTCAGAGCTTTCTGTTGATTGCCTCCATTTTTGTTTCTTCTTCTTTTAGGACACAAAGAGCACCGTAAATAAGATTTGTGACTTCCTAGGAAAAAAATTAGAGCCAGAAGACCTGGATATGGTCCTCAAGTACAGCTCCTTTCAAGCCATGAAAGAAAATAGCATGTCCAATTATAGTCTGGTCCCTGAAGATGTGGCTGATAATGATTTGGTTCTCTTGAGAAAAGATGAAGAAATTTTAGAGCTTTAAATTATGTCAGAACATGTGGAGGACTTGTTGTTCCAATGAGACTCACAGACTTTAGAGGGGAATCATTCCATGGTGATGAGGTGGGCTTCAGTAGTTTTGAAAGATGAACACCTTGAGATTGCAGATCTTTTTGTCCAATACCGTAAATGGAAAACAAAAGAGTAGACATGTTGCAGTAAGGTTTTGTAAGGCTCCCTGTATCATAGACCTCAACTCTAAAGAAAACACTTAGTGTGTGGGACCAAAGACACATCAGGGATGATAACCACAGAAAACACTTCAATTCATGGCTGGGAAAGATGTTGAATATGTCAAGATTGCTGTCCCACACCAGGCTGACAACATACTTCAAAAAGACTAAGCAAATTATTCACCAGTATTACAACATTATGTTACTTGCCAACCTAAATTTGAATTGCTTCAGGCTCAGGGCTACTCAGTTTGTTCTGAATTGCCTCTCCAGGAATAGGAATATAAATCTTCTCTATGTCTGTGCTACATAGCTATGCTGGTAGCAGATTGTGGGTGTGGTTTCATAGCTGTAAAGTTGAGAAAACATTGCCAGAAAGAATCACACTGGAGTGTCGCCTTTACCCAATTAGCAAATAATTAGTGAGATGGGACTTGGCATTGAAGAAGGAATGAATGAGATGTCAGGTCTTTCGGGACAAGTAAAGAACATGGGTATAGACTCAAGAAGTGGAGAGTTGTGATTTTAATTTTCCTCTTCCTTAACCTTCAGTTCTCCTCCACTCTAGATTGTAAGGACCAGGTCCTCAAATATAAAAATATCAGGAGTATACATATAGATAAGTAAGTTAAAGTGGAGAGCAGATTACATTTAATCCAATATTCCTGGTGTCCTCACAAGAGGAAGTTTGGGCTCAGATTTGATCACACATACATTTTACTTCAAGAATATTGTCATCTATAAAATATGGAGTGAGACCTCTGGAGAATCCACTGCTATTGACAGATAACTTCAGATTGCTATGCTCCAGACTCTGTGGATACAGAGTTGTCTGCACTAGGTCTGAAGGTTCCACATAAGAAGAGATGTTGCTCATTCTTTATTTTTTGAATTTATTTTATTTTATTTTAAAATATAATTCAATTTTACATATCAGCCATAGATTCCCCCATTCACCCCCTTCCCGCCCCGCCCCCCTCCCCTCAGCCCACCTCCCATTTCCATCTCCTCCAGGGCAAAGACTCCTCCAAGGATTGAGATCAACCTGGTGGACTCAGTCCAGGCAGGTCTAGTCCCCTCCTCCCAGGCTGAGCCAAGCATCTCTGCTAAGCCCCAGGTTTCAAACAGCCAATTCATGCACTGAGCACAGGACCTGGTCCAACTGCCTGGATGCCTCCCAAACAGATCAAGCCAATAAACTGTCTCACCCATTCAGAGGGCCTGATCCAGTTGGGGGCCCCTCAGCCATTGGTTCACAGTTCATGTGTTTCCATTCGTTTGGCCACTCGTCCCTGTATTCCATCCATCCCTTGTCCCAACAACTCTTGCTCACATAAACCCTCCTCCTTCTCACCAATTGGACTCCCGGAGCTCCACCGGGGGCCTGACTTTGAATATCTGCATCCAGTTCCCTCAGTCATTGGATGGGGTTTCTGGCACGACAATTAGGGTGTTTGGCCATCCTATCACCAGAGTAGGTCAGTTTGGGCTATTTCTCCACTATTGCCAGCAGTCTGTTGTGGGGGCATATTTGTGGATTTCTGTGGGCCTCTCTAGCACTTTGCTTCTTCCTATTCTCAAGTGGTCTTCATTTACCATGAACATTCCTTGTGTTCCCTCTCTGTTCTTGATCCAGTTTGGATCTCCCGCTCCCCCAAGTTCTCTTTCCCTCGCCCCTCGCCCCTCATTACCCCCACTCACGTCCAGACTGTTCATGTAGATCTCATCCATTTCTCCATCATTGGGCGATCGCTGTGTCTTTCTTGGGGTCCTGTTTTCCAGGTAGCCTCCCTGGTGTTGTGAGTAGCAGTCCAGTCATCCTTGTTCCACAACTAGTATTCTCCTATGAGTGGGTACATACCATGTGTGTCTTTCTGAGTCTGGGTTACCTCACTCAGGAGGACTTTTTCTAGATCCATCCACTTGCCTGCAAACCTCATGATGTCATTGTTTCTCTCTGCTGAGTAGTATTCCATTGTGTATATGTACCACAGTTTATTTATCCATTCTTCGGTTGAAGGGCATCTAGGTTGTTTCCAGGTTCTGGCTATTACAAACAATGCTGATATGAACATAGCTGAGCAAGTGCCCTTGTGGTATGATTGAGCATTCCTTGGGTATATGCCCAAGAGTGGTATAGCTGGATCTTGGGGGAGATTGATTCCCAGTTTTCTAAGAAAGCGCCATATTGATTTCCAAAGTGGTTGTACAAGCTTGCATTCCCACCAGCAGTGGAGGAGAGCTCCTCTAGCTCCACATCCTCTCCAGCACAAGGTGTCCTCAGTGTTTTTGATCTTAGCCATTCTGACTGGTGTAAGGTGGTATCTCAAAGTTGTTTTGATTTGCATTTCCCTAATGATTAGGGATGTTGAGCAATTCCTTAAATGTCTTTCAGCCATTTGTGTTTCCTCTGCTGAGAATTCTCTGTTTAGTTCTATAGCCCATTTCTTAATTGGACTGTTGGGCATTTTGATGTCTAATTTCTTGAGTTCCTTATATATTCTGGATATCAGTCCTCTGTCAGACGTGGGGTTGGTGAAGATCTTTTTCCCATTCTGTGGGCTGTTCCTTTGCCTTGTTGACCGTATCCTTTGCTCTACAAAAGCTTTTCAGTTTCAAGAGGTCCCATTGATTGATTGTTTCTCTCAGTGTCTGAGCTACTGGTGTTATACCTAGGAAGCGATCTCCTATGCAAATGCATTCAAGACTACTTCCTACTTTCTCTTCTAGCAGGTTCAGAGTAGCTGGATTTATGTTGAGGTCTTTGATCCACTTGGACTTAAGTATAGGATGTCATCTCAGAGTCATTTTGATTTGTGTTTTCCCAATGACTAAGTATGTTGAGCAATTCATTAAATGTCTTTCAGCCATTTGAGAGTCTTCTGTTGAGAATTCTCTGTTTAACTCTGTAGTCCATTTTTTAATTGGATCTTTTGGTATTTTGATGTCTACTTTCTTGAATTCTTTATACATATTGGAGATCATCCCTTGCTAAGATGTGGGGATGATGAGGATCTTTTCCCACTCTATAGGGTGTCGTTTTGTCTTATTGATGGTATCCTTTGTCCTACAAAAGCTTCTCAGTTGTAAGAGGTCCCACTTATTAATTGTTGCTCTCAGTGTCTGTGCTTCTGGTGTTATATTTAGGAAGTGATCTCCTGTGCCAATGTGTTCAAGACTACTTCCTACTTTCTCTTCTATCAAGTTCACTGTAACTGGATTTATGTTGAGGTCTTTGATCCACGTGGACTTGAGTTTTGTGCATGGTGACAAATATGGATCCAATCTGTTAGCCTGTGTCTTTTTATAGGTGAATTGAGATCGTTGATATTAATGGATATTAATGACCAGTAATTGTTAATTCCTGTTATTTTGGGCGGTAGTGTTGAATGTTTCCCTTCTTTGGTATTTGTTGGTGTGGGACTATCTATTGCCTGTATTTTCATGGGTGTATCTAACTTCCTTAGGTTGGATTTTTCCTTCAAGTGCTTTCTGTAGGGCTGGACTTGTAAAGAGATATTGTTTAAATCTGGTTTTATCATGGAATATTTTGTTTATTCTGTCTATGTTGATTTAAAATTTTTCTGGGTATAATAATCTGGGTGGGCATCCATGGTCTCTTAGTGTCTGCCTAACGTCTGTCCAGGACCTTTTGGCTCTTAGAGTCTCCATTGAGAAGTCAGGTGTTATTCTTATGGGTCTGCCTTTATATGTTACTTGGCCTTTTTCCTTTGCAGCTCTTAATATTTTTTCTTTATTCTGTATGTTTAATGGTTTGATTATTATGTGGTGAGGGGACTTTTTTTTGGATCCAGTCTATTTGGTGTTCTGTAAGGTTCTTGTATCTTCATAGGCATTTCCTTCTTTAGGTTGGGAAAGTTTTCTTCTATGATTTTATTGAATATATTTTCTGTGCCTTTGAGTTGGTATTCTTCTCCTTCTTCTATCCCTATTATTCTTAGGTTTGGTCATTCCATGGTGTCCCAAATTTGCTGGACATTTTGGGTCATGACTTTGTTGGCTTTAGTGTTTTCTTTGACTGGTGAATCTATTTCCTCTACTGTATCTTCAATGCCAGAGATCTGCTCTTCCATCTCTTACATTCTGTTGGTTCTGCTTACATCTGTAGTTCCTGTTCATTTACTCAGATTTTCCACTTCCAGCAATCCCTCAGTTTGTGTTTTCTTTATTGTCTCAATTTCAGTTTTCAAATCTTGAACTGTTTCCCACACTTGTTTAATTGTTTTCTCTTGGTTTTAATGGATTTACTGATTTCTTCCAATTTTATGTTTGACTTTTCCTCGACTTCTTTAAGAGAATTTTTCATTTCCTGTTTAAAGATCTCTATCATCTTCTTAAGGTCATTTTTAAGGTCGATTTCATCTGTTTCTTCTGTTTTGGGATGTTCTGGTCTTGCTAATGTAGGTTCTGATGGAGCCATATTGGTTTTTATGTTTTTGACTGTATCTCTGCACTGGCATCTACCCATCTCTTTCTCCACTTGGTGCAAGTGGTGTCTGTGTCTGAGGGTGTCTTTCTTGGTGTGACCAATAGTCTTGGTCCAGTGGGAGCTCTTGGTCTAGTCAGTGCTGATGGACTTTTGTCTCAGGGAGCAGCTTTTAGTCCAATCTGGTGCTGGTAGGCTCTCTCTCAGGGAGTAGCTGCAGTCTTGGCACATGGGTGGGTTGGAAGGAGTTGGTCCTGTGGGTTACACGGTCTGGTGGGGCATGGTGGTTGGATTATCCCACTGCAGTAGGTCTGCCTGCCAACTGGCCTGAAACTGGGAATGCAATGGGTGGTGGTATAGGGGCACAGGGTTGTGCCCCTGGGCCTAAGCCTAGGTGCTGGGATGTTCCAGTATGAGGATAAAGACTCACCTCTTAGTCTAGTTGGGTGCTGGTGGGCTCTGTCTCAGGGAACAGTTGCAGTCTCAAAGGGTTTTCTTTTTTTTAATTAAGAGATTTTTCTATTCATTTTACATACCAACTTCAGATTCTCCTGTCATCCCTCCTCCTGCCCCACAGCCTTCCCCAAACCCATTCCATATTCCCACCTCCTCCAAGGCAAGGTCTCCCATGGAGTCAGCAGTGCCTGGTACATTCAGTTGAGGCTTTTCCAAACCCCTCCTCCCAGCACCAAGGCTCTGCAAAATGTCTCACCATTGGTACTAGGTTCCAAAAAAAAAAACAGCTCATACACTAGGAACAGGTTCCAATCCCACTGTCTAGGGGCCCCTTATACAGTTCAAGCTAAACAACTGTCTCACTTATCCAGAGGGCCTAGTCCAGTACCATGGGGGCTCCTCAGCTATTGGTGCACAGTTCATGGATTTCCACTAGTTTGGCTAGTTGTTTCTGTCCTTTTTCCAGTCATGGTCTCAATATCCCTTCCTCATGGAATTCCTCCTCTCTCTCATCATTTGGGCTCCCGGAGCTCCACCTGGGACCCAGCCATGGATCTCTGCATCATCTTCCATCAGTCACTGGATGAGTGTTCTATGATGACTGTTAGGGTATTCAGCCATCTGATCACCAGAGTAGGCCAGCTCAGGCACCCTCTCGACTATTGCCAGTAGTCTATGGTGGAGGCATTCTTGTGGATTCCTGGGAACCTCACTAGCACTATGCTTCTCCCTATTCCCATGGTGTCTTCATTTATCATGGTATGGATTTCCTTGCTTTCCCACTCTGTTCCCATTCCAGCTCGAACCTCCCGCATCCCCTGTCCATGGCCCTCCATTACTCCCCCACCCTCACTTTGTTCATGTAGATCTCATCCATTTCTCCATTGCTGGGTGACCCATGCACTGTTCCTAGGATCCTCCTTACTAGCTAGCCTCCCTGGAGCTGTGAGTTGCAGTCTGGTTATTCTTTGCTTTATATCTAGTATCAACTTATGAGTGATTACATACCGTGTTTGACCTTCTGAGTCTAGGTTACCTCACTCAGGATGATAGTTTCTAGTTCCATTCATTTGCCTGCAAACCTCATGATGTCATTGTTCTTCTCTGCTGAGTAGTACTCCATTGTGTATATGTACTACATTTTCTTTATCCATTCTTCAGTTGAGAGGCATCTAGGTTGTTTCCAGGTTTGGGATATTACAAATAACCCTGCTATGAACATAGTTGAGCATGTGTCTCTGTGGTATGATTGAGCATTCCTTGGGTATATGCCCAAGAGTGGTATAGCTGGGTCTTAAGGGAGACTGATTCCCAATTTTCTGAGAAAGCGCCACATGGATTTCCAAAGTGGCTGTACCAATTTGAATTCCCACCAACAGTGGAGGAGTGTTCCCCTTGCTCCACATCCTCTCCAACATAAGCTGTCTTCAGTGTTTTTGATCTTAGCCATTCTGACAGGTGTAAGCTAGTATCTCAGAGTCTTTTTGATTTGCATTTCCCTGATGACTAAGTATGTTGAACAATTACTTAAGTGTCTTTAAGCCATTTGAGATTCTTCTGTTGAGCATTCTCTGTTTAGCTCTCTAGCCCATTTTTTAATTGGACTGTTAGATATTTTGATGTATAGTTTCTTGAGGTCTTTATATATTCTGGAGATCAGCCCTCTGTCAGATGTGGGGTTGGTGAAAATCTCTTCCCATTCTGTCGGTTGTCATTTTGTCTTATTTACTGTGTCCTTTGTCTTGCAAAAGCTTCTCAGTTTCAGGATGTCCCATTTATTAACTGTTGCTCTCAGTGTCTGTGCTACTGGCATTATATTTTAGAAGTGATCTCTGGTGCCAATGCTTTCAAAACTACTTCCTAATTTCAGTTCTATCAGGTTCAGAGTAACTGGAGTTATGTTGAGATCTTTGATCCACTTGGACTTAAGTTTGGGGCATGGTGACAGATCTATTTGCAGTGTTCTACATGTTGACATCCAGTTATGCCAGCACCATTTGTTGATGATGCTTTTTTTTCCATTGTTCAGTTTTGGCTTCTTTGTCAAATGTCAGGTGTTAATAGGGTTTTTTCATTTTTTATTAAGAAATTATCTATTCACTTTACATAACAACCACAGATCCCCCCTCTTCTCTCTTCCCACCTCCCAGCCTTCCCTCCCAAAACCACAGCCATTCCCACATTTTCCAAATCAAGGTCTCCCCTTGGGAGTCAGCAGAGCCTGGAACACTCAGCTGATGCAGATCCAAGCCCCTCCCCTCTGTCCCAAAGCTGTGCAAGGTGTCACAACCTAGGCACTGGACTCCAAAACACCTGCACATGCACCAGGAACAGATCCCAATCCCCTGCCTGGGGGCATGCCAAACAGTTCGAGCTAAACAACTGTCTCCTGTAACCAGAGGGCCTAGTCTAGTTCTATGGGAGCTTCATAGCTATTTTTCCACAGTTCATGGGTTTCCACTAGTGTGACTGGTCAGCTCTGCACATTTTCCCATTTATGATCTCAACATTCCCTGCCCACAGAATCTCTCCTTTCTCTCATTGGTTGGATTCCCAGAGTTCAGCCTGGTGCCCAGCCATGAATCTCTGCATCTGCTACCATCAATCTTGGATGAGGGCTCTATGATGACAGCTAGGTTATTCACTAATCTGGTTACTGGAGTACACCAATTCATGAACCCTCTTGACTATTGCTAGTAGTTTAATGTGAGGTCATCCTTGTGGATTCCTGGGAACTTTCCTAGCAACTGGTTTCTCCCTGTTCCCATGATGTCTACATTTATCATGGTATCTCCTTGTTCTTCCACCCTGTCCCTGTTACAGTTCAAACCTCCCACTTCCTTGTTCTCATACCCCATCCCTTGCTCTCCATTACATCCTCCCTCCCCAGTTTGTTCATGTAGATCAATCTATTTTTCCTTCACTAGGCTATGTATATGTCCCCCTTTGCATCTTCCATGTTAGCTAGCTTTTCTGGAGCAGTGGGTTTTAGTCTGGTTATTTTTTCCTTTATATCTACTATCCACTTATGAGTGAGTACATACCATGTTTGTCCTTCTGAATCTGGGTTACCTTACTCAGGATAATATTTTCTAGTTCCACCCATTTGCCTGGAAATTTCATAATATAATTATTTTACTGCTGAGTAGTACTCCATTGTGTATATTTGCCACATTTTCTGTATCCGTTCTCCAGCTGAGGAGCATCTAGGTTGTTTCCAGGTTCTGGCTATTATGAATACTACTATGAACATAGTTGAGCATGTGACCTTGTGGTATGATTGAGCATTCCTTAGGTATATGCCAAGGGTGGTATAGCTGAGTCTTGAAGTACATTAACTCCCAATTTTCTGTAAAACCACCATACTGAATTCCAAAATGGCTTTATAAGTTTGCATACCCACCAACAGTTGAGGAGTGTTCTCTTTGTTCCACATCCTCTCCAACATTGACTGTCCTCATTATTTTTTATCATAGCCATTCTGACAGGTGTAAGATGGTATCTCAGAGTTGTTTTGATTTGCATTTCCCTGATGACTAAGGATGTTGGGCAGTTCCTTCAATGTCTTTCAGCCATTTGAGGTTCTTCTGTTGAGAAATTTCTGTTTAACTCTGTAGCTCATTTTTTAATTGGATTGTTTGGTACTTTTTTCTATCTGAAACTCCTGGACCTCAAAGTGATAAGAATAACCAGTCATCAGGGACTACAAAGAACCTGAGTTCTTTTTTCTATTTCCCTTGTCAGGTGGTGAACAACTGCCTGTAACTCTCCATCCCTACAATCCAACACCCTCATCTCCTTGGAGGACTCCTGCACTTCTGTGGACTTATCCAATACCACACAAACATAACAAATAAACAAACAAATAAATCCAGCTGGGGTTAAAAGAAGTGTTTAATGATAAATAATTATTAAGAATGAATAATAATGTGGGCATATATGTGTGTGGCTAGTACACTCAAAAACTAGAAGAGAGCATCTGACCTGTGGATCATGTATAACTGGAATTACCCATGGTTTTGAGCCACCATACTGGATCTGGGAATCCAACCTGTGTCTTCTGCAAGAGTATTATTTTTTTTCAAGATTTGTTTACTTCATGTGTATAACTGTTTTGCCTGCATGTCTGTCTGAGTGCCATTTGTGTGCCTGGAGTCCACCAGTGACAGAAGAGAACATTCAGTCCCTGGAACTGAATGATTGTGAGACACCATGCACATGCTAAGAGCTGAACCCAGGTCCCCTGGAAGAGCAGCCAGTTCTCTCAACCACTGAACATTCTCTCCAGACTATCCTTTTTATTATCTGATCTTAGTGTACTTTGGGGGATTTCAAAGTCTCACCAACACAGCTGCCTAAATATGTGCTGAACACAGAGCAAACATGTACAAGGGAAAGCTCAGGAGACCTCAACCCTACACAAAGAACTAAAGGCAAATAAGGAATACTGAGAGCAGGAGGAATAGACTTCCCCAGGGAAGAGATCACCAAAGGTTAACCAATATCCTTGAAAATATACAAGTGATGGCTGCCCCAGTTGCAGGCCAGCAGGGAAATCTGCAGTGGGCAGGTATCCCCAGTAACACCCCCATTGGACCCTGCAATCTCCAAGATCCACTCTCTCTCCCAAACCTACCTATCCCCCTGTGACGTCAGTGACTTCCTGAGAAACAATTTGTCTGCTCTGATTGAACAAAGAGGTGAGTGACTCTTCTCCCACCCAGAGAGTCCTGTCTCTAGAACATAGGCCCTGGGGCATAACTCATGTCCCTCCCCATCACTGCAACAGTTGCAGGCCAACAGGGAAGAGTCCTGCAGGCAGGTGTCTTCACCAACACACCCATCAGAGCCTAGAATCTACAAGACCTACTCCCTCCCTAAAACCCACTCATTCTACCATGACCTCTGCAGCTCCCTGAGACACAGAATCTGCAATCTCCAATTGGTGCAAGAGCTCCAATGGACTAAGAGTGGCCCCCTGAAACACAGACACAGCAAGCACAGATTGGACCAAGAACAGTTCCCTCAGACACAGACACCTCTTGCATGTATTGGAGGGAAAAAAGGGCAAATACCAGTGCAAAAATACAACAATATAAAGAGCAATATGGTACCAGAAGAACCTAGTGATTCTACAACAGCAAAACCTGAAAGTCACAATGAAGAAGAAGCAGAAGAAAGCAACCTTAAAAATTACTTTAAGAAGATGATATAGGCCTTTAAAGAGGAAATGAAAAATTCCATTATAGAAATTGAGGAAAAGACAATCAAAAAATGAAAGAAATGAATAAATCCCTTAAAGAAAGTCAAGAAAACAAAAAAAGCAATTAAACAGGTGAAGGAAACAGTTCAAGACCTGAAAATTGAAATAGTAGCAATGGGGGAATGTTGTAAATGGAAAATCTGAGTAAATGAACAGGAACTATAGATGTAAGTATAACCAACAGAATACAAGAGATAGGGGAGAGAATCTCTGGCATGGAGGATATGATAGAGGAAATAGAGTCATCAGTCAAAGAAAACACTAAAGCCAACAAAGTCATAACACAAAATGTCCAGGAAATCTGAGACACCATGAAAAGGCCAAACCTAAAAATAATAGGGATAGAAGAAGGAGAAGAATACCAACTCAAATACGCAGAAAGTACATTCAACAAAATCATAGAAGAAAACTTTCCCAACTTAAAGAAGGAAATGCCTATGAAAGTACAAGAAGCTTACAAAACAGCAAATAGACTAGACCCCACAAAAAGTCCTCTTGCCGTATAATTATCAAGTCACTATACACACAGAATAAGGAAAGAATATTAAGAGCAGAAAGGTTAAAAGGCCAAGTGACTTAAAAAGGCAGACCCATCAGAAGAACAGGCGACTTCTCAATGGAGACTCTGAAAGCCAAAAGATCCTGGAGAGATGTTATGCAGAAACAAAGAGACCATGGATGCCAGCCCAGACTACTATACCCAGCAAAACTTTCAATCACCATAGACAGAGTACACAATATATTCCAAGACAAAACTAGATTTAAACAATACCTATCAAAAATCCAGTCCTACAGAAAGACCCAGAAGGAAAACTCCAACCTAAGGCAGTTAGATGCACTCATGAAAGCATACTCAATATATAACCCCACAAGAAGGGAAATACACACACTCTACCACCAAAAAATAACAGGAATAAAAAATCACTGGTCATTAATATCCCTTAATATCAATGGACTCATTCACCTATAACAAAGGGGTTAGGAAAAACAGGATCTATCCTTCTGGTACATACAGGAAATACAGCTCAACTTCAAAGAGAGACACTGCCCCAGAGTAAAAGGTTGGGAAAAGACCTGCCAATCAAATGGACTTAAGAACCAAGCTGGTATAGCTATCCTAGTATCTAACAAAAGAGATATCAAACTAAAATTAATCAAAAGAAATTAATAGGACACTTCATATTCATTACAGGAAAAATCCATTAAGATGAAGTCTCAGTTTATGCCCCAAATACAAGGCCCCCACATTTGTAAAAAACATCACTAAAGCTTAAATCATACATCAAACCCTATACACTAATAGTGGGAGACTTCAACACCCCAATCTCACCAGTGAACAGGTCTGCCAGACTGACACTTAACACAGAAATAAGGGAACTCATATATGTTATGACTCAAATGGGCTTAACAGACAACTATAGGACATTCCATCCAAACACAAAAGATTATACCTTCAGCTGGGTGGTGGTGGCAAACACCTTTAGTCCTAGCCCTCAGGAGGCATACACTGCATAGGAGCCCAAGAAATCTGTCTAGGTAAGGCTATCAACTCGACTCTATCATCTTGGTTAATCCTTCTCAGATCTCTGAAATTGATGGCTAAGCTGACTGTAGCTTTGTTAACTAGACAACAACATGTATATCATAGGTTTTTCTGTTTATACTTCTCTATATGTTCCCTTAATAGTCAAAATAAATAAATAAAAGCCTGACACGAAAATTAGTCTTGGACATTAATCTTATATACTCTGTATGACTTGCAAACTCAACTAAAAGTACATTGTTACACTGAGATTTCAGAGGTTTAGAGTTTTAAAACTAAAAAAGGAATTCAAATAAACTGATAGAGCACTGAATACTCACTTTTCAGTCAGAGCTCCAGATTTTAAATTTTATTTATAAATTTAAAGATAAAAAATCCAAATATAAAGTTCTCTTTAAACGTCCTAAACTTTAGCTTTTGTCCTTCATCTATATTTGTCTCAACAGATTTAACAGACTCCATCCATGGAACACCTATGGACTGTAAACTACTGAGCTCTGGACTTGATGAAAGCTGGTGTAAACCAGTCCAGACAATGTGATTTCTCCCTGTCCCTTCACCTGAAACAGCTAATCAGATGTTCCTGATAAATATCCCATTGCCCAGCCTTTGACTAGCCTTTCAACTTTCCTAGACCTTAACAACTGACAACCCAGTTTTAGCTGGAAGCTGCTACAGAAGAGAATATATCATGTCTGTCCCCTTAACAGTCTGAAAACGCTAAGTTAAAGGCAAATTCCCTTTAGGGTAAACCCATGGCTTACACGTCAATCATTCTGAGCTAGTTCAACAAAAACAAAACCTTGACCATACAGAATGAAACTCATTATGCTGCCCCATTTGGACAATGGACCTGCAACACAGGCTTAACCCCGTACATTCATGGTATGGTTCTAAATGCAGCAAAGGGATAATATATGATGGTCCTCTGGGCTCAATGTCATTCCCTAGACCCCCTGGACACACAGGACCCATGATTGGTCTTATCTACTTACTTGTAGAGTAGGGAATGAAGAGGCCTAGCTTAACATTAGTGTAGGCATGACAGGCGGCAGATTAACAATACTGGGACTAACCCTCACCATTACAATAACCAGGAAAAGCCACAAACTGTACCCTATGGGAGACCAATCAGAATTGAGAAAAACAAGTACTAAATGTTATAGAATATAAAGGATTGCTTACATCCCTTGTATGTAAATTGCCAATTTCCTTGCAGCAATGCCAGTATCAATCACTATTTGACAAAATTTCTGTTGCTTCATTCCTGCACAATCATGAGCTCAACCCCCATCTGAATCTGCAATTCTTCTGCCTCCCATCCTTTACTCCTTAAAAACCCTGCCTCAATTGAACTCAATGCTCTCTTTGACTCCACTGCTGTGTAGAAATGGATGGGAAGCCCAAACTCAAGCTTGCAATAAAGGTTCTTTGCTTTTGTATCTGATCTATGACTCCTGATGGTCTCTGGGGACTCATAACTCAGGCAGAACACTCCACCACAGAAGCATATACCAGCCTTCTTTAAAATAGATTTGAGTGTGTGCCAGTTTGGAAAAAAACAAAATCATACAATCAGTAATTCTGGTGAGGACAAATGTTAAAAATGTTTGAAAAATATATTCTAATTTTATTTAACATGTAAGACAACAATACTAATGAATTTTAAAGTGTTTTTTTTATCTCAGTATATGGAACACACTGGCCTGAAACTACTGCAGATGAGCCTGCATCAGTCTCCCAAATCCTGAGATTGAGGGCATGAATCACCACACCTCTTTCTTTCCATAAAGATTCCTTTCCATGGAATGCTCCATGTGAGAGGTATTGTATAGAGTCAGGATGTAAGTTCAAGTTACCAGGTCCTCCCATGTGTCCAGAGCCTCACATATGCATTGTCAGAGGAGCTCAGAAGGTGGATATAAGTAATGAGCACCTTCGGGTCCGCTGGCTGCAGCTATGGTAGGAACTGGAGCTTCCACTGAGGCTGGACCTTCAGTCATTGCTGGGTCAGTCTGGGTATCAGCTACTGTAGGTTGACTGGGTTTGGGAGCTGCAGCCAGGGCTTGACCATCAAACAGGTACTCTTAGGGACATCTTGCATGTCCTAGTCATCATGGGCAAAAGCTTCCAGGCTGGGTTGAGTTTGGGAATGGAGCCCACAATAGATGTTCCTGGAGACATGGACTCTACATTGGCAGAGGCAAGGACAGATAAGTGACTATGAGAATGGGTAGGCCCAAAAACAGCTTTAGAGCTTCCACTTGATTCTGACAATCCTTTGGGGGCATTCTGAGGATTCTTCTGTTCGTACTTAGCATCCTGGTTCTTGAACCAGATCTGAAAAGATAAAAAAAATCAGAGGAAATCCCACCCACTCTCCAAGACTGCAACTGTTCCCTGAGACAGAGCCTGCCAGCACCCGACTGGACT
>CABHPR010115822.1:0-41340 GCA_902168415.1 Peromyscus melanophrys | reverse complement strand
CCCCCCACCTTAGTTTCCTTCCTCAGTGCTGCAGCATAAGCTTATAGGTCTTCAAGGCAAAGTACTGCTGTAGTCTGTGGTCTGTGATAAAATAGCATCACACAGACATTCAACTCTGAATTCTCAAGAGATAGTTTGAGTGGATTAAAGGTTGTCTGCTCCAAATCTTGCTTTCAAATTAGTATTGATGTTGTCACTTTTAAGTGACTTGTTGACTGAAATAGGATCTTTGATTAGCTTAGTCTAGAGAAGACCTTTTCTATTAAAGCAGTCACTGGCCTGTTCTAATGACAGTAGGAACTACAGTCTATGAAGTTCTTATTTGAATCAGTCTGTATCAAAATTAATATGAAAGTATATACTTATGATGACGACTGTTATCAGATGTTTCTTATAGCATATTACATGTATTTACTTAAATTAGATAACCTTGCAAGGTAGGGGCATTTGTTATTTTTTATTTACAGATGTAGAAACTTAAGAAATTGCTATTTTAATTATTGAAACTCAAAAGCCAGGGAATTATAAGGCTATAATACGAATCAAAGCAAACATGAGTCCAAGGTCTGTTCTCTTAACTAGACAGGGTTAATAAATATGTTATTAAGGAAAATATTAAGTACCTATGATGTGTGTATCAGACTTCAAAGAATTGAATTAGGGCACTTTTGCATGATTTGAGCTTTTACTAGGATACTGGGGAAAAGTTTGGCAGTAAGATGACAATATAAATCACATTATGCAGAAAGTGAAATTAGTGATTTTTGAGTTATATGTGGCATGGAACATGTTTATACAGTGAGTATAGGATAAAGTAAATGTGACCTGGAAACATTTATCTATTGTGAATGAGACACTGATTATTATCCCCAATGACTGTATCCATTACTCCTCAAAAGACTTGAGACTCATTAGGTCTTCTGTGTAGGAATATTAATGAAGATGACTAGTGGACAGTTGATTAAACCTGATGCTCAAAAGAAGTATATGAATAAAAGACAAGAAACTAGTTCATTTAGGTGAGGAGAGGAGAGTGAAGTAAAGGAGCCAAGGAATGAATTCTACAAAGCCATGAAGTTTTGGGAATATGTAAGAAGATTCAGTGAGTGAGACTGAAAATGGATGGAAAAGGCTTTACGATGAGAACTAAAAGAAAGTAGACTAGTAAGCCTTCAGCAGCATAATGATGACTATCTTTTGAGTGGAATATTTAGAATATACCTTTGGATAGGTGGTTATGAAAACCCTGTTTACATTTATGAGCATGCTGGTTATGGTGGAGACAGATGGTTAACTGGAGGAGGTAAATTGTGAGCACACAGTGAAGGAAAGGTAGCAGCAATCTCAGACTAGTGTCAAGAATCTGGCAGGAAGGCAATGCCAGAAAGTAAATGATTACTTGCTGAATTGGGTTTTCTTATTTTTAGTATGGGGCACTTAAGTGAACCCATGTGTGGGGTAAAGGGTACGACTCCTAGGAGACTGAAGAAAGAAAATGGTGACGGTGAGGAAAGCAAGATTGTGGTCAGGATGAGCGATCAGAACAGTGATGAATGACTACACATTGCACATGGAGGTATAAATGAAAGACAAGGGGTTTTCTATGCAATGATCATCTTTTGCTTAGTGAAGTGAGTGATAAAAGCCCATCCACTAAGACTGAGAGGACCACAAAGGCTTTGGAGTTTAGAAAATGCATGGAGGAGATTTAAGAAAATAGAAATGGATGAATATGAAATTGCAGTATTTTAGCAAATGGTATCTCTCAGAACATTATTCTAGAAGACAATGAGAAAAATGTTTCTAGGGCAAATACATTGGAAAATGATCCTATTATACCTTTCACATTATATATGAGAATTATTAGGGACTCAGTTTCTATGGTAGAAAATTAACTGCCTTCATTAATCCCGCATTTCCAAACTTATTTATTTCTTTCACAGACACTTATTCACAAAGAAATTATTAATATCCCACATCATTAGTGTTCCGAGGAATGAATTTCAGGGAATGCTGACATAGAGGTTCAATATGAGATAAATCAAAGAACAGGTGAAAAACAGCGAGAAACCAAGTGCTGTCCTTAAAATATATGTGAAATGGAGGCATTATTGCTGTGTCATGCTACTGCTGGTGATGCTTTGTAGCCTGGAAGCTGGAGCAGATAAAAAGGAAAATATTGTCTACCTGAGATCTGTAAAGGGGAAAAATAACATCAGGCAAAGGAGGTACAATAATTGTAGCTCTAAAGAGGATGCCGTTAATGTAGTAGGTGCTGAAAGGGGAAGCAGGCTTGGAAAGGAAAGAGGCAGAGGAACAGGAATTGGTAAATGTTAAGACCATGTAGTAATGACATCAAAGATATTTGCAGTGGACAAGACATACCAGGAGAAATAAAGATTAAATGGCAGCCAGGGAAAAGGAAAAAAAAGTTTTTATATGTTAGTTAGCAAATAGTTTGTGAAAATGATGAAATATTTTTGAACAACCAAGTAGTGTAAAGCTAGATAGGAGGCTGGTAAATGCATTTGTGCAAATGGAGGTCATTAGCTAGTTACTTTTAAGTAAATGATTTGCACATGCTAAATGTTAATAAGAGAATGTGTGGTTAAGAGATGCACAAAATGTAACTTCATTGATTTTTTTTCTTTAGTAAAAGGCATGAAAATTTGTTATTCGAAAAGCTGCTTAGTTTGCAGTGCTGGGCTTATTCCGCTGTCTCTGGAAGCATAGACCTCTGCTGCAAACATGTTCCATCAGATCTTCAGGAAGTCCTAGAAGCAGTCAAACTTCATTCCTCTCCTTGTATTTATTGGAACAAGAGGGACTGGAGCATAACTGTATGTAATATGTCTGACATTATTCAATCCAGACATCACTTGGGACAGGAAGAATAGTCCAGAACACTGGAACAAACTGGTCCCAATGAGCAAAACAAATTCTACTCAGTGATCATGGACTAGCAAACTGAAGAAAGAAGGTCCTGACCTGTAAAACACATATTACACCATTACTCTGCTTATGATGAAAGTCTTTTCAGAAGCCATCCACATGATTTTCCACTTAAGCAGAAAAATTTTTCCTGTGAATGCATGAAATCTTGTTGATGTTTTGGAGTTTATTACACTGATCAATAAATCTCTGAAACTTGAAAACAAGAGGTATAGAAAATGAAACCTTATTGATCCCTTTTTAGTAAAAGGGATGAGAATTGGTTACTTGAGAAGAGTATTCATGGTTGCAAATGTTTCTAAATTTTATTTTGTTGCAAGTGTGCACAGCAGGTTAAACTAGGGGCTTGAGATAAGTAGGCCATTGGCTATTACAGGAACTAAGGCTAAAACAAATGACTGGCAGCAGTCTAGCTGATGGAAGCTAACACAAATTTATCTTATGGCATATTTTTTACCTCATGTTACCTGGAATCTAGGCAATTAGAGGATTATCCTGACTCAGAGGAAGGTGACAGTAGGGAAAACTTCCAAGATTGGGAAAGTGAAGTGTGGTTGATATATTGTGTATCCTAATAAACTTATCTGGGGTTAGAGAACAGAACAGCCGCTAGATAGACATAGAGGCCAGAAAATGGTGGCACACACACCTTTAATCCTATCATTTGGGAGGCAGAGATCTACCCAGATCTCTGTGAGTTCAAAGCCACACTGGAAACAGCCAGGCATGTTGACACATGACTTTAATCTCAGGAAGTGATGGCAGGAAGCAGAAAGGTATATAAGGCATGAAAATTTTTATTGAAAATAAATTCTTCTCTCGTACAATACATCCAGACCACAGTTTCCCATACCTCCACTCCTCCAAGCTTCCCCTATCTCTCCTCTCCCCCAGATCCACTGCCCCTCCATTTCCTCTTCAGAAAAGAACAGGCCTCCAAGAGATGACAGCCAAACAGGACAAAACAAGACAAGGCCAAAGCCCTCATATTGAGGCTGGAAAAGGCAACCCAATAGGAGGAAAAGAGTCCCAAAAGCAGGCAAAAGAGTCAGAGACACACCTGCTCACAGTGTTAGGTGTCCCACAAGAACACCAAGCTAACAGCCATAACATATACACAGAGGACCTAGTGCAAGCCCATGCAGGTCCCGAGCTTGCAGATTCAGTTTCTGAGCACACATGAGCTCCACTTAGTTGATTCTGTAGGCCATGTTCTCCTGGTGTCCTGTTTATTTATTTATTTATTTATTTATTTATTTATTTATTTATTTATTTATCTATTTATTTATCTATTTATTTATTTATCTATTTATTTATTTAATTTAACTTGAGTGATTTAAACTAAAGGGAAGAAACACCTCACTATAATGATGGGAATCAAATGCTCTAATGTAGAGAAGGGCAGAGTAAGGAGGGGCTTTCTTGTCTCATCTGCTTTCACTGGAATGTAGGAATTGTTCTGCTTTCCAGTATGCTTGGTATTATCCCTGGTTTCCTGTGGCCTAGAAGAAATAATACTCTAAATTTCTTCTGTATGATAATGTGTAACTCTTTGTATTTTCAGTCTTCGGCCTATATGTCGAGGCCATTGTGAACTCTCTCTCTCTCTCTCTCTCTCTCTCTCTCTCTCTCTCTCTCTCTCTGTGTGTGTGTGTGTGTGTGTGTATGCGTGTGTGTATGTTTTTTTTTCTTTGCCTTGGAAACTTTATACTCAAGGTAGCTTGAGGCATACATAAGCTAATCTCACAAAGAACATTAGAAAAGTACCTCTGTCAAAAATCAATGCAAAAAGCTTTGAAAATAGACACATTAAGTGGTTTTAACTCTGGAAGAACTATATAAGATAAATCTAATTTTCAAAAGACTGAAACTCCCATTTCCCCCTTCTGTTTAACATCCTACAGCCAAAGTACCCAGGGTGCTCACTGACAAATGTAAATATCAAGGTGGACTTCTGATACACATCTTCTAGGGAGTGAGGGCTGTATCAGTGGTCCTACAGGGTTCAAGAAATGTCTGAAAGGGCTTGTGAGGGCTACAAGCAATCACATGCCTAAATGATCAATATATACAGAGCTTAAAGTCACCATATGCTATCTAGGGCAGCTATCTCTAAGCAAAAGATAGAGAGCTTAATATCCATATGATATCTGCCTTTCACGAAGCTGTATGTTATCTGTACATTTCCATTGCAGATTTGTCTTACAGATTAATAAAATCATGAGATTTTTTTTAAAATTAGGTTTCCCTGAATACCCTATTTTTCTTTAAATAACAAGTAATATATTTGAGCATTTCTTTTGCTTATTCGACCATCTCTTTTACTCTGTGCTCATTAAGCACATTATGAATTTGGATTATCTCCCCAAAACTCATGTGTTGTTAACTGATGACACTGTTGTGATATATCTTAGTTACTTTTCTATTGCTGTGAGGAGACACTATGACCAAGGCAACTTGTAAAATAAAGAATTTAATTAAGGGCCTACTTGCAATGCCAGAAGGCGAGTCTATGACCATCCTGGCGGTGAGCATGGCAGCAGGCAGGCATGGAGCTGAGCTGTAGCAGTAGCTGAGAGCTCATATGTTCAGACAACAGTCATGAGGCAGAGAGAGAGAGCTAACTGGAAATATTGTGTGCTTTTGAAATTCCAAAACCCAAGCCCCCAGTGATATACCTCCTCCAAGGCCATACCTCCTATTCCTTCCCAAACACTTCCATCTACTGCAGAGCAAGCATCCAAATATATGAGTCTTTGGGGGCCATTCTCATTCAAAGCACCACAGGCAATATTAGAGATGCTACTCTAGATTATAGGCCTAGTTGGAAAAATAAGCGGTGTACCTGTGAATGGTATATTGTCCCTGACTTGTAACTCTAGCTCATCCCCTCCTTCTCTTTGTTTTCTGATACTATGACATGAGCAGCCACCTCTGATCCATACAAAATGACTAATGACCTAAAAACCAGAAGATGAGCTGAGCAGCTCTGGAAATTCCTATCCTGTTCTGTTGGTATGCTGATAACATCTACTTCATGCAGTCAGGATCCAAGAAACTTCTGATAAGAAGATAAGCATACCAGCCTCTATTTTATTTACAATTTTGAGACTAAAAGGGAACAGATCTGCAGAAAACTTCTACCCCCCTTTCTGCCCTACAAAACTCTCAATCCCCCTGCATCTTGTTGCAGTCTCCACTCCCATGTAGAGACTGTTACCCTTCATGGTTCTGATTAAGAGACAACCTGCTTCTGTAGAGGTCAGTCTCCTCTCTTTTATTTTCCTATCACCTAGATCAGTCCTGATCTAACACTTGGTGCCCCAAACCAGGAGGACTTTTGAGGTCCCATACCACACACCTCCCCTCTGGGTGGCTTTTCCTCTTTCCCCTTACCTGTTTCCTTTTTTTTTTTCCTTGACACTATCCCATCTAGAACTTGACTGCTCTGTGGATATGCAAAAGATCTAAAAAGGCATCAGTCACAGCCTGAAACCTCTGGGTTTTGCAGCCTTTATCCACATAAATAGTACAAACACTGTTCTAGGGCTTTATTGGTATGCCATGTAAACTCACTTTGGGTCCTTTTCCTCATCTGCCTCTTCCTTTTCTGTCTTACTGTCTACTGACCTCCAAGAACAGAGGCTCTTTACCATTTGCATACTGGACTGCACCCACCACAAACTCACTGGGAAAGTTAAGGCCTGGCCAACATCTGAAGGCACCTCAGTCCTACGCCTTTTGCAGAAACCTAGAGGTCCTTGGCTTTTGCTGCCTGATTTTATAATCAGGGGATGCCCCCTTCTTCTGCAAATCACACTTGCTCCTCTGACTGCTATCTTAACCGTGGTAATGACTTGGGATACAACTTTAGCCTCCCTCTCTCTTGCCTTATGAGATGAATTCCAAATTGTCTGTTCCTAAGGATACTCTTTTGGCATGCTTAAAGTCAAATCTCAAAACTTTAGGTCTCACTGATCTCAGACCTGCTATTATGCACCTCTCTGTTCAGATCTGGCCCCAATATCAAATAGACAACATTCATACCTTGCCTGAATTCTGTACTTTTGACTTCCAAATTCTCAGTGGACTTAGATAACTTCAGAGGTCCCCTAGGCTCAAGCTTTCTTTACCCCTTGCATCAAACATTCACAGTCTATCAAATTTTACTCCTCCAACAGCCCCTTTCCAAATAATCTCTCAACCCCAACTTACTGACCCACCTCCTCCTCCTTCCATTTTCTCCAATTCCTATTCTGCTGATGAGCAGTCCCCTTACCCTACCAATAATCCCCCTACCACTGCTCCACCCCAACATCCCTACACCCCATCTCAAATCCTACCTCATCCCCTCCCATTCTCTTCTCCTATCTCTCCACTACCTACCTCCACCCCTTCTATCCCATTCATCCCAGGATCCTGTCTCCCACCCCTTCCTTCTCTCCTGCCATGTACCCCACCACATCCTTACTTTTCCCCTGTTCTCTTCTCCTTGTACTCATTCCCATCCTCATAGGCACCATTCCCATACCTCTACCCATATATTTCCCCGAAGAGAAGTTTCAGAATGTGACAAAGCCTCCCAAACACAGGTCTCTTTTTCCTTTTTAGACAGGAAGCAAATAAAGGAAAGATAATGCTCCTTTTCAGAAAATCCCCTCCATTTTAGAAAACCATCTGTCCAATATGTTTCACTTAACTTGACATGACATATATTATATACTAATTTTTATACCCACCAGAGATAAAACAGAACACATCTGGCATTCCACTCTGGCCCATGGAGACAATTTATATCCCTTAGATACAACCACAGCCCCACTGCAGAGGAGGAAGTCCCAGCCACAGACTCTTGTTGGAATTACCAACCCCCTGGGAGGGCTCTGCATGGCTTAACCTGATAATTACATGCAAAAATGTAATCATCATTTAGATGGCATGCAAAAAATTTTCCCACCTCTTTGACAATTATTAGGTCAGAGCAGTCACCCAAGGCTCCAATGAAAGTCCATCCCTATTCTTGGCCCATCTCATTGAGTCTATAACTAAATACACCAATCTAGATAAAACTACTCCAGCTGGGACTCTCTTTCTCCATGTTCAATTTATTAGTCAATCTGCCCCTGACGTTTGCCATAAACCCAGAAAGTTAGAAAAAGAACCCAAGATTCTGCAAGAAGACCTCCTAGATATACCATTCAAGGTAGTTAGCATTAGAGAGGGTAAGGCAAAGAGAGAGAAAATAGAAAAGAAAACTACAAGGATGATAAGACTTAAATGAGATCAGACTGCCCATTTCCAGTTCCTATCATATGTTCTTCAGAACTGCCCACTGCCTCGGCTGTCACTTGGCCATAGAGTTTCCTCCAAAGAGACATAGCCCCCCAGGCCCTGCTTCAGATACATCTAAAAGAGCCACTGGGCTAAGGCCTGTATTAAACCCAAGCATCCCACCTGAGCCTGTTCAGCCTGTGGTCAGGGAAGGCATTGAAAAACGGACCACCATTAGGGATTCCCTGGTGCTTCTCCTCTGCTCTTCTAACCCCATGATCCAGCTACTGGAGGGCCATGTTTCACAATTCTTGGTCCAGCCTACTCCTGACATGTCCACAGATCTCCTGGTACTAAGGACCTTGGCTGATCAAGAGGTCTTCTTCATCCTAGAAACAGGGCATCCTTCTCTCTCGTCACCTTCTAGAAGGAACAAACTAAAACTTCATGCATCATGGTAACTGGAGTCTCAGACATTCCTATCATTCCCAGGCTTATACCACTTATCATTCACCAGATTTGTACCCTCAGCCTCACACATTCCTTCCTAGGCATGCTAAAATGCCTTCTTTTCCTCTTAGGAAAGACCTGTTAGATAAGCTCAAGGCTTCCATTCATATTCTTCCTCTAGATGCCACTTCCATGTTTTCCTCCAGTTGGACTCTGACAACATCCCTCTCTTCCTCAACCTCTCAAAACTTCCCATCCCTCTACACCCCTCACCATCAACACTTTAGTCTGAGACACATATTGCCCTTCTATCACCCATCACCATGTCCTGATCCTCATTACTCTCAAAGATCTCCTTTCCTAAGTCACGCAAGGTCAATACTCCCTTCCTCCTAACACCTAATGTGGGCCTAAACCTATTATTAGTTGCCTCCTCAGGACCAACATCCTCCTCCTCTGTTAACTCCCCTGACACCATCCCTATTCTTGGAATCAAAAAACCCCAGTGGAAACTTTTACCTTGTTTAAGATCGCTGAAAGCTAAATGAGGCTATTCTACCCACCTACCTGGTGGTCTCAAACCCCTACACCTTTCTCTCCTCTAAATCTCCCTCCACCACTTACCTCACCATACTAGAACTCAAATCAGCCCTTCTTTACTATTCTCCTTTATCCCAAATCCCAACTCCCTTTCTCCTTTACCTGGGAACTAATGAGGGACAGTTTTACCCAAGGCATTCTAGGGCAGTTCCCACTATTTTGGCCAGCCATTACAAGCCTTGTCTTGTGTTGACTGAGACTCACATTTTTTCTTGTAGAATTTTCATCTTCTTCCTTTTTTTTTTTTGGTGGTGCATACATTTTCTTTTGTGTTTTTATTATTATTAAGAGATTTTCTATTCATTTTACATACCAACCACAGATTTGCCTCACCTCCCTCCTCCCGCTCCCCAGTCTTCTCCCCCAACCCCACCCATTCCCACCTCCTCCAAGGCAAGGTTTCCCATGGGGAGTCAGCAGAGCCTGGTACATTCAGATGAGGCAGGTCCAAGCCTCTCCTCCCTGCACCAAGGCTGTGCAAAGTGTCCCACCATAGGCACTAGGCTCCAAAAAACCTGCTCATGTACCAGGGATGGTTCCTGATCCCACTACCAGGGGGCCCCCTAAACAGTTCAAGCTAAACAACAGTCTTGCCTATCCAGAGGGCCTAGTCCAGTACCATGGGGGCTCCTCAGCTATTGGTCCACAGTTTATTTGTTTTCACATCTTCTTCTTTATGTAGCTCCTCCTATAATACTTGCTTAACACATACTGTCTGTCTTTTTAACTCACCTGCCTAGTTTTCTCCTACTGTGGTGCTATCATGTTCCCCAATATATCATGTACCTTAATAAACTTATGTGGGGTCAGAGAACAGAACAGCCGCTAGATAGACATAGAGACCAGAAAATGGTAGCACACATATCTTTAATCCTAGCATTCTGGAGGCAGAGATCCATTCGGATCTCTGTGAGTTCAAAGCCACACTGGAAACAGCCAGGAATGGTGACACATGCCTTTAATCCTAGGAAGTGATGGCAGGAAGCAGAAAGGTATATAAGGCATGAAACCCAGGAACTAGAGTCTGTTAAGCTTTTAGGCTTTTGAGCAGCAGTTTAGCTGAGATTCATTTGGATGAGGACACAGAGGCTTCCAGTTTGAGGAAATGAGATCAGCTGAGGAACTGGCGAGGTGAGATTAGCTGTGGCTTGTTTTGTCTCTCTCATCCCAGATAAGTTTATTAAGGTGCATGATATATTGGGGAACACAATATCACCACATTTCCCCTTTTTTGTCTAAAATTTAAAAAAGCATATAACTAATACAAGAAAAACTATATCCCATAAGTATATACAATATATACAGTCAAGAATTACATTAACAGTGTCTAGTCCATTAACATTTGACAGATTCAGACAAAAAATTCCATTATATATATATATATATATATATATATATATATATATACACAATGTCCAGTCTATTAACATTTGACAAATTCAGACAAAAAATTTCATTACTTATCCTATTTAAAACAAGTAGTTCCTTTTTTAAAAGTAGATTCAGTAATCTCCCTTTTATCTCATCAGTGTATGTATGACTTTCTTTTATGTAGGCCTTCTTATAATACCCACTTAACACATATCTGTCTTCTTAATTCACTCACCTCCTGGTGTTACTAAATCTCAAGAGATAAGGCACTAATGTGTCAACCATCTATAGCCTGCCTAGCTTTCTCCCTCTCTTGTCATTCTTGGTCCATCCCACTGACATGAGTACAGAAACTCCTTAACTACCCCATGCCTATCACCAAGAGGAAACTTATGCCTTCCTAGGCCTTGTCAACTTCTTTTCAAATATGGATTGCTAACTTCTCCCCCATTGGCCACCCCCTCTAAGAGGCCACCAATGGGTCTGTTAAGGAACCTCTGTTGTCCCACTCTGTTCTTACTTCCATTAACAATTTAAAACAGAGTAGATCTAGACTCTCTACTTTCACAATGCCAGGCCCTTCACTCCCATTCTTTCTCTTCCTTCATGTTAACCAGGAACTGGCCTTCATTATCCTCTATCATTGAGCACCCCTGAAACCAATGAAATAACTATCAATAGTCCCCTCACTGCTCTTCTTTTTCACACACTTGCTCAAAGAGCTCATCAGCTTTTTGGCCCTCCTAACAGTACTGCACACTTCACAAGTTCAGGTCCTCCAAAACTATCTCTTGGACCACAACCTAACATTTCACCCCTTAGCCCCTGCTGCCTTACTACTAATACTACTATGAGGTTGCAGTTCATATCCTCCATTTCTGCATGCAAATTCTAGACTTTACTTCAACTGCTTTCCCCATATCTATGGTTATTCCTCTTCCCAAACTTCAGATTGGTTCATAGATACGTCAATCATGACACCTCCTTTTGTAGCTTGACTATTCTTTCATCCAGGGCCACCTTCACCTCGCTATTCATACTCTTTCACTCTTAGTGAGGCAGGACCCCTCCTAGCTTATACCATCTCACATCTGACAGAACTCACAGCCTTATTGTGAGCCCTGACCTTGGCTACAGATGACAAGTCAACATCTGTACAGACTCAAAATACACCTAAAATGTTATCCTTTCCAACATCCTAATAGGAGACAGAGAGAATTTCTCTCGCATGGGAGAACTCCCATCATTTATTCAGCCTAAATCCAAAATCTCTTAAATACTACATTACCTCCCGAGACAGCATCTGTTGTTCATGATTGTAGCCACTAAATGGATAAACAATACATTCCCCTCTTCAACAGTTGTGCCGTTAAACTCACCAAGGACATTGCTCTCACTCATCCTGACCTTAGTGATTCCACTTCCTGCTCCCTAATTTCTTCACGCATGGTCTATCAAGTCTCCATTCCTAATCCACCCCATTCCCATGATTTTCTTCTGACCAATTACAGACTTACCCACTTACACCTCCCATTCCATCCCTCTAACCAAGTTCTACTCTAGTTTAAATGACATTTCCTCTTAAATATTCAGACAAGTTCCTATGAGACTTATCTAATTACTTTGATACACGCAGAAGAAGCCACCCAAATTCAAACCTTAGACCCCCGTCATTCTCAACACACCAAATGAGGGTCTCATGCCTGCCATGTACTGACAGGTGGACTTTACCTACATGCACCCTGTATAAAGGTCTAAGTATCTTTTAGTAATGGTAGATAAATTTTCAGGACAAACTGAGTCTTCCCAAATTACTAACAAAAGGGCCTACATCTTTGTCTCTGAACTTATCTGCTTATTAAATGGCATGTCCTCTCTCCAATCAGACAATGGCCCTGAATTTATATCCATGATCACCCAACAAGTTGTGACTTCTCTCTAGGTTCTCTTGAGATTTCATATCCCTTATCAAGCTCCAATCATCATGGAAAGTAGAAATAACTAACCAAACAGCTTCTCATCAAGCTAACTCTAGAATTAGAACAAACTAGACCAAACTCTTACCCTTTGCACTACTAAAGCTAAGGGCTCTCCCCCCAAAACCTTTCCACCTCAACTCCCTTGGACGAGGCCTATGGTTCCCCCTAGGTTGGCCTCTCAGATCTCTCTGATTCCCAATTCCCATTGCTAACAATCTCCTTTTCTTTCTAAAGGCGTGGCTTTAGGTACAAACAAATGAACTCCTGCAGTCCCCTCACCATGAGGCCACCCTTAGGAACTGGGAATCTAGTGTATCTTTTTAACCCTAATCTTCTGGCCCTCCCCACAACTTGACCCCATAAAGTAGTCCTCTTCACTACAACAGAATCTAACCCTGATGACCTTTACTCATGTATTCCCCTATCTTGGCTCTAAAAGGCCCTAAACCCTCTTTCTAACCTTACTTACCAGACATACTTCCCTTAAAATAACTAGACTTCCATCCTACACTTAGCATGACAATCTCTCCTAACGGCTCTCACCCTACAACAGCTCCATTCATTCCCGATATACCTACAAGGAGACTTGGAACTGACTCAACACCTTTGAGGACCTTATGATATGCTGGAGGATTTCTAACTGCAAGGAATCTCATCCCTTTCACCCTAGATCAAACACAATTTTAAAACTACTTTTTTTCTTTCACTTTTGAGATTATAATATAATCACATCATTTCCTCACTCCAAACCCTCCCACATATCCCTCCTTGCACTTTCAAATTCACGGCCCTCCTTTTTTTCATTAATTGTTGTTACACACACACACACACACACACACACACACACACACACACACACTCCTAAATATAATCTTCTCAGTCTGGTTTGTATATATTACTTGATTGCATGTTTTGGGGCTGACCATGTGTTATCCAATAGGATAACCAATTGGTTTGTTTTTTCCTGGGTAAGCCTATTTCTCCCACTCCCATCATTCCTTAGTTGCCTGTCATTCATTGTGTGGGGTTGCGGCCTGATGGGCTTTTCCCTATCCACTTTAGTGTATTTACTGATACTGTCCATGTTCAGCTCATGTTCGGTCAATCATGTTGGTAAAACTTTATGGGTGTAGTTTCTGACATTACCAAGAAACACAGTCTTACAGTAAATTTCCCTTTCTTCTAGCTCTTACAATCTTCCTGCTCTTCTTCCACAGTGTTCCCTGAACCTCAGGTATGGGGTTGTTTTGTAGATGTATCTATTGGAACTGGGCTCCACAACTCTGCATTTTGATTTGTTGTAGTTTTCTACAGTGGCCTTTGTATGTTGCAAAGAGAAATTATCTTGATGAGAGGTGAGAACTACATTCATCTGTGGGTATAAGGACAAATATCTGGAACGTACTTAGGGATTGTGCTGGTTTAAGAAAACAGTGGTTGGAAGATGTCTTTCAAGATCCATGACTTCACTAGCCCTGGGTAGCTGGCTAGGTTTCAAGAACAAAGCATCATTTACCTCTTATTGATGATGTCTTAAGTACAATTAGAGAGTTGTTGGTTACCAAGGTATGCATGCCACTACTATACCTTTAAGGTTATCATGCCATGCTGGTCATTGTTGTGGTTCATAGTTATCATAGCTAGGTAGGACTGTTGTTTGCTTTCTTCCTTTGGAAGCTGGTATCATGAAAGCTAGTCTTCATGTAGAAGGCATTCAGGTTGTTTCCAGCTCAGGGGCCTCTGTGCCCTATATCTAAAGTACATGTGCTTCAAAAATAGGGATTTATTTTCCACTCCTGTGGCCAGTCAAGAGCAATAACAATAGACTATAAATTTTTGGATATCTCTTGGACAACCCTGACCAACAACTCAAAAGAGGGCTTCTCATTCCTGGTGTTGGGTTTTTTGTTATGTGGGCTTTGGCTCTTGGAGGAGCCATTGTCAGCCCAGATTGCATTAGTTCTCTATTTTCTCCTGTTCACTTCCTGTGGTGCTTTGTAGCACTACTGGTGTTGGGACTAGTCTCTGTTCTCATAAAAGACTGGACCCAGAAGGAAAGTTTTCTCCTAGCCTCCTTTTACCTTGCTTGTATAACAATTCTTGGCCTCATGCACTGCCACCCTTATTTACCCCTGTTAGGGTGCCCCTCTCTCTCTCTTTTTTTCTCCAAAGTAAATGCTTCAGTACACTCAGTTAAGAGTATTGTGTGGGTGATAAGAGGCAAGGGGCCAGGATTGGTGATGATTCTACTTTTGGGTGGGTGACAGACCTTGGGCAGGGCCTATTTTCAAGATCTAGCTATGGTATCTGCTTACCCAATTTAAAACAGCCTTTTCACTGGCCACAACCCCTCTATTTCTTCTATGTTCTTACCCTGGTCATGATCCTCCTACGGAGTCAACTATTTTTTCTTGTATTTTAGGGACTTTAATATAATTATACCATTTTTTCCTTTCCTCCCTCCAAACCTTCCCTTACACCCTTTGCCATTTTTCAAATTCATGACGTTTTTTTCACTAATTGATGTTACACACATATATATGCATACACATACACACATATATATTATTATTATTATTATTAAATGTAACCTACTCATTCTATATAATGTTATTCATAAGTATTTTTTTCAAGGCCAAGCATTTGGTATTAGCTAACCATTTGTGTTACTTTTCCCTGGAGAAGTCTATTTCTCCCATACATCTCTATTTCCCAAAGGAGAGTGCTGGATACATCTCTTAAACTGAATTTACCAGCTCTTAAAGGCAACCAATTTCATTACTCATCTAAGAGCTCGGTCTGTCTGTCCATTTAAGTCCAGTGCTTTTGGGTTGTGCCATTCGCTTGTCATTATGGATCCATACCCCTCTCGTGGATCTAAACCCTTCTTTATACAAAATTCAGACCCCTTCCCAGGCCCTATACACAACAGACCTCCCAGGAAGGCCCTGCTTTTTCCAGTCCCTCTCCATCTCCTACTCATTCTAAAATCCAGAATGGCAAGCTGTCACTCTTGGCCAACTTATTAATGCTACTGACATCCTTCTCATTTTTACCCAATTCACCTCCCAAAACAACCCTGGCCCCTCAAGACAATAAAAATTCTTCTTCCACCTTGTATAGGAGCCCCTATTTACAGACACCCATCTCCTCTCACTAGCTCCTTTTTGTGTCTTCCAATTCCACTCTTCCTCTTCCACCTCCACTTTCCTAGGAAATTTCTTGGTTTCATCTCTATAACCAAATCATGCATTTTCAGCTGTCTAATGATCATTTTAAATACAGACTTCTCATGATATGTCAGATTCTCTGACTTCCCTGAAAAATCATGATGGTAAATGGAAAAACTGCTGTAGATTCTCTGCATATCACGTGATGACTCACCCTAGGACCCTCCTTTGCCCCTCTGTGATAACTTTGACCCATTGTGACACCTCTACTACCACAGCCTAGATATGCTTTCCTGTGGCAGAATAGACCACACATTTTTGAGCCCTATCCATTTCTGACTTCCCTACCAGTGCACTCCAGAATTTTACTCTCCACCCTATTAATTTCCAGCTAAAGTCTACCCACAACCAAGACCCTTCAAACCCTCCTTTCCACTACCAACCCTTTCAAATGGCTGTCCTCTCAGGAGAACATCATATCTTGGGAGATGAAATCACTACTCAAACAGATTTGTCTACCATCAGTAATATCTCTTCCCACCTCTTAACATACTTAGTTCATTCTGCCTCAACTCAGGAGTCTTTTTTCTTTGTGTCTCAGCTACATACATATGTCTTATAGACAATTGATCCAAAATCTGCACCTTAGCTGTTTAATATTCTGGTAATTCAGGTTCTTTATTATTAAGAAATTTTCTGTTTATTTTACATACCAACCTCAGATGCCCCTCTCCTCCTGACCCCTCAGCCTTTCCCCCAAACCCATTTTTAGGAGTAACCAGTTTCAACCACCTTAACATCCCCTATTCCATCTATACTTTACAACTTCCGCCCATCCTGGCTGTGTTAGGCATCTCATCTGCCTAAAGAACATGAACAGAAGGGTTATCTACCTCCACTTGCTATTTTCAACAGCTAGCCAAGGCTGTTTTCGAGCAGGGCGGTGATGATGCACGCCTTTAATCCCAGTACTCAGGAGGCAGAGGCAGGCATATTTTTGAGTTTGGGGGCATCCTGGTCTACAGAGTGAGTTACAAGAAAGCCAAGGACTAGTCATATAGAGTCTCGAACTCGCCCCCACCCCCAAGAAATAGGCCATTTTTTACTTTCTAGCCTAGATTTCAGCCCACTATCAACACTCTTCAATACCAAATGTATTCTCTTACAGAGGTCTTTCTCCAAAATAGTTGGGCCATAGAACTCCTAATGGCAGAAAAACATGGAACATGCCTCTCTTTCCAAGAGAAAAGCTGCTTATGCATCAACCAATTAGGAATTGTTGGAGATGTTGCCAAGAAACTTCAAGACCTGGAATCAGAATTATACAAATATTTGGAAGCAAAGGGAGTAGGGCAATAGCTACTCTGGCTAGTCTCCCCCCCCCTCGCCTCCTGCAATGTGTCCCCTACTCTGTGTGGTCTCCTCTTACTATTGCACCTGCCTACTTAATTGTTTCCAAAGGCTTCTCCAGGACCACCTGGTGGCAATCTCATGACTCACAACAGCCAAACAAGTAAAAACTCTCCTCCTACTACATAAAGTCAACCTGACATATGTCCCCTTAGATCCTGCATACAGACCCTAAAAACCTGACTCAATAGGAAGCAACCAGATGAACATAACGTCTCTTTTCCTTTTTTATGCTCTCAGTCTGGAATAAAGGGCTAACGACCTAAAAGCCACAGGTGAGCTGAGAAACTCTGGACAGGAAAGCTGACATGCTGATAACATCTCCTGCAGGCAGTTAGGATCCAGGAAGTTCCTGATAAGATGATCAACATACCATATTTACAATTTTGAGACTGCCCGGAGCAGATCTGTAAATGGAAACTTCCACCTAAGTTCCATTTTCTGCCCTGTAAACTCCCAAATACCCTGTGCCTTGGACTCTATTCGCACAGAGAGACTGCTGCCTTTCATTGCTTTCATGTCGCCTAGATCAATCCCTATCTATACATGCAACTGCCACTATGATGTTCTGCTTCATCACCACGGATTTAAAAACAGCGGAGCCAGACAACCTAGGTCTGAAACTTCTGAAACTAGGAAACAAAACAAAATACTAATCCATTTGTTTATGCAATCACTATAGTGATAGAGAGCTAATACAATAAGGGTTTAACATATGCCTATTGTGAGTCAAATATTGCATTAAGAACAATGAATATGCACTATTAAAATGTGGTTCTACCTTAAGAAAACATGAATGTGTCAAGTAACTTCCTTACAATAGTGTATGAGCTTTAAGAGAGAGTATTAATTAATTAATCTTTTATTCAGCAAATTTGTTGTTTGACTCTATGTTCCAAGTACCATGCTACACTGTAGTGAACAAATAAAACAGTGAATAAAGCAAAAAAATCTTTCATGACTGAGTTTCTGTTTTGTTGCATGGACAAGAGAGACTGTTTCCATACAGGAAAGAATGGCTTAAGTGGGAAAAATTGAACAGGTCTGCACAATGGTCATGATATTTGTGTTAGATCTAGGAGAATGAATAGAATTTTATCAAGTCCATTCTATGGAAAAAGAGCACTCCAGGCAGAATGAATATCATGACACAGATGGGCTTGTGTTGTTCTTGAGAAATGCTGAGTAATTTGGAGTTTCGGGAGGCCTGAAAATATGCAGGAAGCATAGAAATGATGTTGACAAGCACATTAGGCAAGATGGTGAGTTGAGCAGTTTGCCAATTCTCGTTCAGAAAGAACAAGATAACATTTTGGCTCTCCTACTTGCCAGCTATGTGGCTTTGGGAAATTTGTTTACTATCTCTGGGTTTTGATTTCCTCACTTAAAAATGGGAACAATCATTTTAACAACCTTACACAAATGGATTTATGTAAGATAGCATGTTTGTTCTGTGCTTAGCATTGTTCTGAGCCATACTACCTGTTAATTAAGCTCCTTTGTAAAAGAGAATAAATTTAATCTGTAGGAAACAAGGATCTGTTTTTCTTGGATTCTGTTTTTGCTTTGCTAGATATTAAACATAGGCCCTTAAAATGCTGAATAAACGATCTACCAATAAACTACATGCCCAATCCTTGATTTTTGAATCTTGGTGAGAGAATTGATCAAATATGTATTTTTAAAACAATGATTGGAGGAGATATCATATGGGTCAGAAAGTAGAGGCAGGGCAAATACCAACAGACTAGAGAAAGCACAAGGGTGCCTATGAAATTAAAGCAAAGAAGAGAAGCATCTAAAGGGATGGAGTTCAGAAGAATTTGAGAACTTATTCTATTAATACTTTATTTGTATCAGTAACATAACCAATAATTATGATAATGATATGGTAATGTTTCTTACCAAAATATGGATTATCAGAGATTGGCTATGGTTTTGTGAAGATGATGTGATCTGGGGAAGGAAATTACTCAATCTGGACTAGTTTTTAGTTTACATACCTCTGTAATATCTACTTGCTGAAATTTTTGGAGACTGACTTAAAAACATGGTAATAGGTAGTAGATGCGGATATTCTTTTTGATGAATAAAAGTACATGACATTATATAACAAGAGGCTGTAAATGTATAAGAAAAAGGACTGAGCATAAGAACCCATATCCATCAGCTTTTCTGGCTATGTAGAGGAAAAGAAGCAAAAAAAAAATATAAAAAAAAAAAAAAAAAAAAAGCAAAGAGTCACAGGTGTAGATGGCAAAGGATTAGGCGTGATTGTTACCTGGATGAAGGATGCTAGTTTCCAAGCAGAAGGATTAATACCAAATACAGGTTAGAAGGTCTAAACAATTGGAAATATGGAGGATTTTAAAAACCCTTACCCGAGCTATTTTATTAGAGACATAGGAACTGATGCCAGCGTCTGAGACTTTTTCATGAGTGGATTGTAGCCCAGAGGGTACCTGTTGAGTTTTCTGGGATCTTATCTTCAGAAACAAAGTATTAGATGCATGGATATTGGAAAAATAAAAGTAGTTCATTAATAAATAGAGTACTACCGTGCAGGGAAGTAGACCAGGGAGCTGGGAAAGTTTAGAAGCTCCAAAGCTATTGCCCACAAGAATGGTGACACTTTATTGAAATAGCCCTCTCCTTCTCCCAAGTTTGTAAGTGGCATGCTTTTCTTGGACATGCACCTCATCTTGCGCAGATCGGTCCGACAGGGGTGAAGGAAGAATGAAGAAACAACAGATACAGATATAAAATGCTGGGGTCAGGTGGCCTGTGCTTGTTCTGATGGAAGGCATCTACTACTCAATCCAAAGACTCACATCATTTATTATGTACAACACACGGGGAGGAGCTAGCTAATCTCCGGAGCAAGTCTCTGTAGGGGAGAGATCTCATCATGGGGAGGACAAAGCCTTACTCTTTCTTTACACACACTGGCTGATGTTTGTTGACAGGCATAGTTAGGCCAGAGGAAGGCTTTGTTATTCCTCTGAGCCTCACCTGAGGAAGGTTTTGCCATTCCCGTGGTTCCTAGGCATTGATTTCCTCAACAGTATGCATTCACTCAGGACTCCATCTGCTCTACACAGGCATGCTCTGTCCCTTATCTGTAGCCCTGGTAGAGAGGGTTTATTCCGTCTCTGCAAAGTGACTTCTTCTAAGTTAATATCGATGACTCTCTAGTTACTTCTTAATTCTTCTGTCACAGGATGAGAAATGCCCTTGACCTCACTGGCTACCTTGTACCGACTGGTACAAGGAATGGGATCTTCCAGGGTGTTAAGAGTCATCAATTTTCAAGGAGTTAAAACTTTTGTTATATATGTGTTACATACACATACATACAGACACACAGACACACAGACACACACACACACACACACACACACACACACACACGCGCGCGCTGCTATGTTCATAGAGCAGTTGCGGCATAGATTGATGATTCTTGCAGATAGTGACTCAGTCATGATATAGATACAGCACCAAATATTATGCTAGGGGTTTAGAGGAAGGAGAATTGATCTTTTGAATATGAATATAAGTCTCAAGCATATCAGAAACTCTTTGGTTATACTTATTAGCATTTAATCATATTAGTGGATTCTAGTATCCTATAATGAAATGTAGTTTTTATTTTCATCACGAAAAAAAATCTTTAAAAATGCACTGCTCTATATGCTTTCCCTAGGGAAGCTAAGTAACTCTTGATGTATTTGACTCACCAGAAATTCACATGGAATGTAAAGTTTTTTCTTTCTTTTTTAACACTGTAGAGTTTTTTTGGTAGCAGCCAAATGCCTGTATAAGAAAAGTATAGGCTTCCCACACCTCCCCCACCATCATGTTTCACTTTCCCTTCTTTGAATTGCAACATGATTTCTACCTTTCTTCTGTCCTTAGAGTAGAATATAGAACATATACAGAAGAAAAAAAAAATGTCTCTCTAAAGTCACAACTGCCTTCACCTAAAAGGGAAAGCATTTTTTAAAGGACTATTGTGTTGGGAACTTAAGGTGTGTGTTATAATAGATTCCGGATGTCAGCTCTACAATTCCTTTCCGAAAGGAATAAAACCACCAGATTCTAGCACTTATGTGGGAACCCCTAAGCAGAGAGGAAATTGGCTAGCAGATATGCAGATGTGGGGCCTGTGCTATCTAACTGCTGAGGTCTGGGGTGGATCTTAATCACAGAGGAAGTTTGTGAGCAATAAAAGAGGCCTCCATGGAGGCTCTTCACATCCCAAAGCTCATTTTATCCTAAGAATATAGGGCCCTGGGGCCTGTGTGTTCACAAGCAATAAAGCAGTCAAATTCTTCCCAAGTTGCTGGAAGAGCACACTAAAAATGATGCCTTCCTCAGCACTTCTTTTCAAATGGTTCAAGAAGAAAAACCATGGCATCTTTTCTAAAACCCACGTTCTATTTTCAAATCTGCCAAAAATAGGAGCGCTAATTCATAAGCCCAAGACAAGAGGAGAAAATGTAGTCAAAGGGACAGCTTGATTTTTCTGCTCATCTTAACATTTTATAAGTCTACTGTGAAAGCGATGATCTTATATAGAAAGCCATCTAATTGGGATGCCCAAGTTCCTTTGTTTGTTTGCTCTGTTTGTCTAATTTTCCTTTAAAATTAGAATAGATGTCTATCACCAAAGTATCTCCATATACTTAGCCTTTTATGAGGAAAGAAATTTTTTGCCACGTCAAAGCACTAAAAGAAGACTGGAAATTGGATATAGGCTGGACATTTGGCAGATGCTTGCAATTTCATTAGAACCATTGGTGTAAATTTGTCAATAATATAAAATATTTATAATAAGAACTCACAGTTTAGACCTTAACAAGTATCTCTCCAGCACAGCACAAGCACATAATGCATATGACCTTAGCAAACTGTTGTTATTTACTCAATACTTGGGACAGGAAAAGGCTTTGAGCTTTGCATCAGATTACTAGTCAAAGGTGAGCTAGAAATTTGTGACTCTGAAGATTCCTATTGGTTTTGGGAAACAGAAAGATGCAAACAACATTGAAAATGAAGCTTCTGCTTCTGAAAGTTGATATGTGTATTAAAAACAACATTCTTTGAGCCTCTGGCAAACAAGGCCTTTGCTGTGACCCATAACTCAGAGTGTCCTGTGCTTTGAGGTCCATTCCTCAAAACTGCCTAAGTTTCTTCCTGTGCTGTCTAGGTGTGATGATCCAGGTGTGATGACCCAAGTATGAACTCATACTTCACTGGATCTCAATACTCATTTACTCTCTTTGAGAGTATCTTTGTTTTTGTATTCTGAAAATAGAGTTGAGCAGATGAACCCTAGGATTCACTACAATGGAATGTTTCAAAGACTTGTCACAAAGATATTGTAGTAAGTAGATTGTTCCCTTTGCTTGATAAGAGAATTTCTTTCCCAGGATTGTATATGGCTAGGCTGCTAGTCTGGTTTCTAAGGTCTCAGTCTGGAACAACTTGCTTTCATATTAAAGACAGTATAATTTCAAAGCATCATTGAACTAAGCATTGGCTTTTTTCCATCTGAGTTCCAACATGAGTTATTCTTTGGCCCATAGCACTGGAAGTGGTAGAAACAGTTGATGATACCCTTTAAATACCACTTGATATTGCTGGAACCTAAGCTAATTACTTCAACTCTTTGCACAAGTTGTATGTCGTATATCAGATAGTGGATAGCCACATCTGTATACTCTGAGGGCATCTGAAACCATTGTTTTGCACTGCCAGCAGGTTCTTCTATATTCTACTGTCACTGAGTGATGTGGTAATGTCATATTCTCTGAGGCCATTCTTAAGCTGTGCCAGATAGTAGATGGATATTGTTTGTGTGAGTAAAATCATTTTTATTTCTGCCCGTGGTTACCTTCACTATCCTCATAATTAGTGGACCTGTATGGAAGTCATTTGTGCAGCTAACACTGAAAGCAATGGTATTGTGTTTTTTTTTTCTTAAACAAAAACAGGATAACTAACTCTCGACATATTTTAATACTTATTTTGTGTTCTTGGACCTTAGCTTACTTGATCAGATGTCTCAATGCTTATTCCTTGCTGAAAGAATGTCAAACTATTGTACTTTGACTACTAAAACCCCAACGATTAGCCATTGACAATTGCAGAAGCTTAGTATACAGATATCCAGGTTTGGATCTTCACTTTATAGCCACCATGCTAGCTTAAGCCCATATATACCTGTCCAGTCATAACCTGCTTCTAGAAATTCAGATTCATAGTTCTGGATACATGTGACACATTTCCATAAGAACCCATCACTCCCCAAGTCTACCTAGACCCTCTCCCCATATCATCTTTCCCTCCTTCATATTAAACAGTTGACTGAACCAGGTGTTCTGTTTTTGTCTGATGTCACCCATGGTCTAATATTATTTCCCAATGTCAAAGGGAAGATTTTGATATTTGCAATTCATTTGGCAGGCATTTAGTAGCCACATAGACTGGACTTTACCTTATATATGTCAGTTGTTATAATGAGGGTAGGGGTTGACAACATCTTCGGTAGCTATGTGACTCTCAGTGTGTATACAAGCTCAGCACAGTGCTGATAATGCTCCTTGAGAGGTAAAAACAGTGCCCAAGTAATCACAGATTTCCTAGGGGGTGGAGCCTACAGCTTTAGGCTGACATGCTTTAGCCTGGTAGTAGACATGAAAATGAGGTTCATGGAGAAGCTGAACACAGAGAGCTGAGAGCAGCAGCCCAGGCTTGCTAGGGTGGTTAAGGAGTGCAACAGTCTTTCAAGTCCTAGATCATCAGCTCTTTGTTTCTCTCTCTTGTGGAAGTTGGAGTAGCTCAGGAAAAGCACTCATATTTTAGGAATTAAACAATTGTGGCTTAATACAAACAACACACACTTGGACAGTGTGTTGTTTTGTGTTCATGCTATTAGACTATAATCAAGCTGAGTGTAGTAGCTCTATCTATTTTTTTTCTTTTTTGAGACGTCATATTCCCCATTCCGAGGACTCCTCATTAGGATCATCTTCATAGATTCCAGGAAGTTTCCACTGTACTAGGCTTCCACACCACCCCCTAAATATACTCCCAACTCTACAGATTGTAGCTTGGTTATCATTTACTTGATGGCTAATATCCTCTCATAAGTGAATATATACCATGTTTATTTTTCTGGGTCCCAGTTATCTCACTCAGGATGATTTTTTTGGGGGGATCCATCCATTTGCCTGCAAATTTCATAATGCCATCTTTTAAACAGCTTTGTAGCTCTTACCTATAATCCTAGCATTTGGGAGACTGAAGAAGGAGGCTTCCCAGAGGTTTAGGGTCAATCTCAGCTACACAGTGTGTTTCAGGTCAGCCTGAGCTACAATGCGAGGCTTGGCCTCAAAAGATAAAATAAAATAAAACAAACAAACCAACAAACATCTTCTAAGAGGTAAAGTATTACTAGAAAATATTTACATTTTCTTTTATGTTCAAGGTTTGCATTTTGGTCTTTGTGATGGAAACAGACTGTTAATTTCTGGAAGAGACATTAGAAACCAGCATTCACATGGTACTAAAAATTAAGAAATATAGTGAAGAAATGCATAACATTTTATTATAGATAGAATCTGATGAACCAAGGCATTATAAATAATAGCATTGTTATACTTTCCTCTTGGTACCAAATAGGAAATTAGCCAAGAATGGCATATTTGGCAATAAAGAACATGAAAAGGTGGACTCTGAACACAGAGAAGAATCTTTGTAAACATAGATCAGACATGAAGCAATTACCTAAGTATTTCTTTTTGACTCATTATCCCCAGTCTTCATTGATAAGTCACTAAACTTCATGTGATAATTCATTTCTATATCAAATTTCATACATAGACAGTAGCTCCATTAAAAAAAAACATTTTTGCAATTTTCCTTCCTGAAGGGATGGCCTTGATTGAAGAATTTAGAATTTACATTATGAGCTAACACTGAAACTGCACTCTGTTTCCCTAAATAGCAGAGTCAAATAAGAAAGCTACAGTTCATTATGTTGATATGATATTATTTGGAGCTTGACTGCAACACTGAAAACGTAGAAAAACTACATATGAACATTAACATAGGTTTAAGTAACATTGACTTAGACTAGTGGTTCTTAACCTGCAGATTGTGACCCCCTTGGCAAACTTCTATCTCCAAAAATATTTGCATTATGATTTATAACAGTAGCAAAATTACAGTTATGAAGTAGGATTGAAAATAATTTTATGGTTGAGGGTCACCACAACATGGGGAACTGTATTAAAGGGGTAACAGCATTAGGAAGGTTGAAAAACACTGGTTAGACAAAAATTCTAATGTATATTCATTTACTGTATTCCAAATACTTTACTAAAACATTGGATCAATAGTGGTATACAAAACAAACCAGCCTTGTCTCAAAACAAACAAACAAGCAAACAAACAAACAAACAATCAAACAAAAAACAGATCCAGAGCTTAGAGTAGCTGTATTAAAGAAGTAAATATATAAATATTATTATACATTTGTGTGCATTTTAAGAAAATATGAGACATCTTTTAAGACAATGATGAAATGAGTCTCAGTTTATGTTGGAAAGGATGATATTTCTTATAATGTTGACAATCTAAAATACGAAAAGTCAGAAGAAAAGAAATCCTGGCAGAACAAATGGTACCTAAGAAAGACTGAAATGGTTCCTTTTACACACAGAAAAAGACTTAAATGTAGAGGAGAGTGTTATAAAATTAGGTTGGAAAGTTGGCAGAAACTAGGTCATGCGAAGCTTTGAAGGGGTATGAATTTTATCCTAAAAGCAATGAGAAGCCACTTGGGAGTTTTGCCTAGGAGAGGATAGAATCTGATATACATTGTTAGAAGGCTGTACTGTGAAAAAAAATCTAGGAAGCCGAGAGTAGTGGTCAGACACCAGATGTGGAAGGGATATTGCACAGGTCTAGATGTTAATGATAGAAGCCTAAATTAAGGTAGCATCAATGATATGGAGAGAAATAAACCAGTTTGATATGTATCTTAGAATTTGTATCAACAGGAATTGCTGATGATCCAAATTTGTTCATTCATTTTTCTGACAAATATTTAAATGTCTTCTTGGTGTTGGGTGTTGTGGGTACTGATAGAGCAGTGACTAATATATAGTCTTTACTTATAGAGAATGCAGAATCTTATTGGAAGATGCATACAACAGATGAGTGGAATGTGAACTTTCTGATGAGAAAAAAGTAATGAGAAATAATAACGTAGGACAAGATGTAAAGGAGATATTGGCATGCATTTGGGGTGTGCGTTTTTATAAAGAATAGATAAGAAAAAACACTCTCCTAAAGTCATGTTTGGACAAGTACTTGAACAGAAGATAGGAATTATGTGTTCATCTTAGCCTTAGATTCTAAGGGAAGTACTTTATGGAAATAAATCATAAGAAGGCAGAAATGTGTTTGATAATTTGATGAACAGTGTAGAAGCTAATGTGTCTAGGTGTTGAATGGGTAAAGAGGAATGTCAAATAATTCTATGGTCATTCTGTAAGGGGGAAGCTCAAACTAGACTTACATAAGAGGCTTGGGATTTAAGAAAAGATAGAAATCAATTGGAAAGCTTTGAGTAGTGTTATATCACCTGGCTTACAGCCAACAGTAACAATATGGGTGATACGTTGGTAAAAGAATACCCAGATGCCAGAGAAGAAGCATAGTGCCTATTTGGAAGAATACTGTAGTAATTTGTGCTGTTAATGAATGGAGTTTGGACTAGGGTGGCAGTAGTGATTGAGTTCTGTGTAATTTTAAAGTTAAAACTGGTAGAAACTTAATTTCACATGAGGTATAGGAGAGTTGAAGACAATTCCATAGTCTGAGTGACTGGAAGAAAAATAATGGCATGAGGGAATCCCCAGGGAATGTTTTATTGTGGGCAGGGTTTTTAGACTTATGGAATTAGCTTAGAAGAAAAAATTCAGGATGATCCCTGTATCTGATTCAAGCAGTTGGGTGGTCTGGTGTTTTGAATGAAAATGGCCCCCATAGGCTCATAGGGAGTGACACTGTTAGGAGGTGTGGCCTTGTTGGAGTAGATGTGGTCTTGTTGGAGGAAGTGTGTTACTGGGGGCAGGCTTTTAGTTTTCAGAAGCTCAAGCCAGCCCCAGTGTCATCCTCTCTTCCTATTGTCTACTGATCTGGATATAGAACTCTCAGGTACCTCCCCAGCACCATGTCTGCCTGCATGCCACCAGGCTTCCCACCATGATGTACTAAACCTCTGACTTGTAAACCAGCCCCAATTAAATGCTTTTCTTTTTAAGAGTTGCTGTAGTCATGGTGTCTCTTCACAACACTAGAAACCCTAACTAAGACAGGTGGGTAGTGAAGTAATTTCCTCAAGTATGAACATTTTATGACTGCATCTTCTTCCGCCCCTCTGTCCCTCCATCCCTCCATCCCTCTGTCCCTCCCTTCCTTCCTTCCTTCTTTTCATTCCTCCATCTCTTCCTCCCTTCTCTTTTCTTTTTTCCTTTCTTTCTTCCTTTCTTTCTCTCTCTCTTTCTTTCTTTCTTTCTTTCTTTCTTTCTTTCTTTCTTTCTTTCTTTCTTTCTTTCTTTCTTCTTTTGCTTCCTTCCTTCCTTCCTTCTTTCATCTTTTGATACGAGTTGACCTATGTATACCAGGTTGACCTGGAACTCAATATGTAGCTAGGCTGATCTTGAACTTAAAACAGCCCTTCTGCATCAGCCTTCCAAATGCTAGAATTATAGGTATGAGGTACCACACTAATTAAGTTAAACAATTTAAAGCTGATTATGATCGATGACGAATTGCAGATCTGAGAAAAGCCAACTACTTATACAGTGAAGATACCTGGATTTAGTTGAAGGTCTTTGATAGTTTTAGGTTAGGTCCTTGTCTTTTCCTCTGCTGCTATTTTAAGAAATTTAAACCTCAGAAATTTGAAAATGACATGGTTTCTTTTCTTTTTCTGTGTGTCTCTGTGTGTATGTGTTCATGTGTGTGTGTGGGGGGGCAAGTAGATATACATGTGTGTGCTTATGTTGACAGCAGATGCTGATGTCAGGTGTCTTCCTTAACTACTTTCAACTTTATTCTATTTTAGTGTATGGATGTTTTGCCCACACATATGTCTGAGTATCACTTAAGTGACTGATGCCCACAGAACCCAAATGAGGGTGTCTGATTTTCTAGAACTGGAGTCACAGGTAGTTGTGAGCTACCATGTAGGTGCTTGGAATAAAACCTGGGTCATCTGGAAGAGCATTCAGTGCTCTAAACCACTGAGCCACTGTCTAGTCTAACCAACCTTAATTTTTTTTTGAGAATGAAGTCTGTCACTAATCTGATGCTCACTGATTCATCTAGCTTGGCTAGCCAGCAAGCTCCACTAATCCTCCTGTTTCCATCTCCACAGTGGATGGTTATAGGCACATGCTGCCAAACTTGGCTTTTTTTGTGGGTGCTGGGGACTGAACTCAAGTCCCCATGCTTGTGCAGCAAGCAGTTTGTCAGGTGAGCCATCTCCAAAACCCTGAGGGTTTTTTTTTTGTAATAGACAAGATCCACTCTTTAAAATTCTTGTGTTTGCTTTGGTATAATAAAAGCAATTTGTTTATGTCAAGAGCATCCCATTTTCAGAATACCTACCTCACCAAAAAGTCTACTTTGGTTCTCTAGGCATCATCATTCTAGTATAATGTGATTCCACCTTCTATGCACAGGCTTTGTTAGGGATTACACTCTGATTCAAAGTGAATCTCATTCCTCTGCCCATTCTGGTGAGAGGGAGGAAGATTATTCTAAGCATTTAGTAAATATCTGTTGACCTGAATTGAAGAAGGGGTATTTTCAGAAAAAAAAAATATATATATATAATTTCATAACATATGATTTAGGGGATGATTATTCTCATTTCAAGAAAATTTTTGCTCTGCCAGTAGATTGACTGTAATTTTGCTTTAAATAGCAATCTCTCTAGTGCATTCAAGCATTTGTTTATGATCATTAACTACTTGACAGGCTGGAGTTGAAGGGAGAGCTATTCAAAGTTAAAGCATCAGGAAATACTTTCCATTAAATCCTCTTTCTGTGGATATGAAGCCTGAGCTTTGTAGAGACTGCTCATTTCCAAATAGTGCATTTTCAGTTACCGAACTAGACTAAAACCCACTGTTAATATTGTTAGATGATAATAAATAAACTGTGTTTTCAGTTGAGAGTTCAACTTAGTGTATTTTATGGGCCTCTATTTAAAACTATTTGAAATATAAAATAAATTAATAAAACATTGTATACAGGGAATAATCCTGTGTGTGTGTGTGTGTGTGTGTGTGTGTGTGTGTGTGTGTGTGTGTTACACAGTATGGTTACAAAAGATTTATGGATAGAATCAAGGGTTCCTGATAATAAATAAGAATCAACAATATTACAATTGTAGTTGATGGATTCCTTAGTGGAAAGATGCACACCAGTGCCTGGCAATGATTTTCTACCATGGTGGAGGATAAAGGAAAAACAAAGTTGTGCATTGGTGTATTGGAGCATAAGTCAGAAGTCAGATAATCCATTCAGTATGTTTGATAAGCTTATATTTATCTTGTGAATTGAAAAGTGATAGGTGACCAAAATCAGATTAATTCTAGATAGTATTAAAATAACCAAGTTTAAAATAGATTTGTCTGAAGAAAGAAAATGGAAGAAGAAAGAAGTACAAAGAAAGGAAGCAGAGAAGAAGTGACTTCAGAGACATACATAAATCATTAATTTTATTATTTATAAGGATGATCATTTATCCATCAGACATTTAATAACTTTTCAATGAGTTTGTTTACAACAACTTCGTATGTTAATGTTTAAATTAATTTGCATAGCTGGAGATAATGTTTCCATCCATATGCTCTTTCAGTTGTATACATTGCTATACTTTCTTCTCCAATTTGGAATAAACCCCTTAACACTTAGAACTAAGCTCTCTCCAATTTTTGCTTTGCTGAATGACTGAATTACCTTTCTGATACTTTGGTTTATAATGGTTTGACAGCATAATCAGAATTTAAGGGAGTGTTTAAGGTAGTTTCATATGAAGGTTGAAAATATTGTATACCTTAATTCGTTCCTTTTCTCATTGCTGTGAAGAAATACTCCACAAAAGTAACTTAAGGCATAATTTGTTGTGGCTAAAAGTTTGAGGGAATCACAATGGGGGAGACATAATCAGGCAGAAACATGGTGTGCTTATCACTTTTCCTTTGCAGTCAGGAAAGGGGTGAATGCAGGCACTTGCCAGCCCTCCCTTCTCTCCACAATCTAATTTTTATTCAGCCTAGCATTATATGGTGTGCTGCACACAGTCAAAGTGACTTTTCTCTCCTCAGTTAAACTGCTCTGGAAATATCAGCAAAGACATACACAGTGTTGCTTCCCTTAAGTTAGTTCCAAACATAGCATACCTGATGATGCTCATCTTGTGTAACTGTTTTCAACGCTAAATATTCATAGTGAGTGATCACAAATCTTATTTTGTCAATGGCATTCCTGATTGATGCCATTTTCCTGCTAAATTGATATCATCTTAAAAGATTAGAACAATTAATTATGTATATATGTGTATATGTGTGAGGTAATGTGCATGCATGTGAGTGCAGGTTCCTGGGAAATCCAGAAGAAAGCAGTGGATCCTCTGGAGCTGGAGTTAAAGTGTGGTTGTGAGCCTCCTGATGTGGACGTTGGGAATTGAACTCTGGTACTCTGCAAGTGTAGTGTGTGCCCTTAACCACCGAGTCATCTCTTGATATCATTTTCTTTTACTTCTAAAGGTATACTGGTTTTGAAAATAAATTCTTTGCCCTTTATATCAGTTCTATAGTCATCGCAGGTCCACCCAACATTGAAAATAATAGAAAACTCCCCTACTTTTTCATGACTCCCTATGCCTTTCAAGCCCTACTCCCTACCCCCACCAGATAAGAGAATCTGTTAACTCACCTTCACTGTGACAAGCATTTTGTCAGAGAAAATAAAAATTTTATCCAAGTTGTTCTGTTGTCTGCTTAGGTCAATGAATTCAGATAGTATAGAAGACTGTAAAAGAAGGTTTAATAGTATGTACATTATTAAACTCTCAACTATTAGTTATCTTAACCTGGATTTTGGCAGAAACTAGATAGTTGTTGTTTTAAGGTTCAGCTAACTTGAAAATGCCTCAACTTCAGATATTTTGGTATTGCTGGCTGAATTAAGATGTATAAGTTTACTTAATAAGAAGTGTTTTGGGTTTAGGTCTGGATGCCAGTTACAGAGAATACAATCTATAAAGAACTCAGAGAACTGTCACCTTGCATTATCATTATGGTCCCAGAAACGAGGATCTTTCTATTTTTTGCTTATATACAGCTTTTATTCTCAAGATCACCTCATATTCCTGGACAATCAACTTGGTTGTAGCCAGTTCATCCCCACTGCAGTCTGTAGTATGTACAAAGTAGGGGCCAAAGTGAGCATGTTCCTTTCTTTAAAAGCTCTTACTTATAAGTTTTCTAGCACTTATTCTTACAATATTTAACACAGAATGAATGTATATGGCCCCATTTTGCTGTAATGATATGATAAGTTTTCTTAAAATTTTTCTACTTATGGCATCCCTTCGCTGGAGAAAATGTACTCCTAGGTATTTAGGTATATAAAAATGAATATGGAAATCAAGCATTTGCTGGTATAAACCTCCAAGAAATTTATTCTTAAAATTTTTCAGTACATATAAAATTTTACCATTTATTATATTCAAAAACAAATTTTCATTCTAATGAAGTTGATGTATTCATTTGTAGATAGAGATAAATCTTGCTGAATGTTTGATAATTCAGGACATTTCACAGAGTTGATTGATATTTTGATTTTACATTTGTCACTGATAAGAACGCCACTTCACATAAATATATAGTATAAAATGACAGGAGTATGTTTAGGGCCATTCCAGAAACTGTTGGAAATTCTTTCTTAATCCCAAGCCAAAATTCACTTAATGATTGTTTATAAAATGTAAACCAACAACCCAAACAACAATTAAAAAAAACATTTTAACACAATCCAATACAAATGTATACTAACTGAATACTTAACATGTGAAGGCATGACAGTAAGAAGATACTGAAAGTTTCACTGGAGAGATGGTTCAGTGTTTAAGCATGTTTGCTGCTCATGCAGAGAACCTGAATTTGGCTTTCACCACCCACGTTGGGTTGCGTGGCTCACAAAGACCTGTAGCTGTAGCTACAAGGAATCTGAGACCATCTTCTGGCCTCCCTGTGTAATTGAATGCAGTGTGCATGGATAAACACATGCATAAGTAGTAAAATGAATCTTTAAATAAAGAAAATACTGGACATGTTTATTTCCTGTAACTAAATCATTTTGTTTGTATGCACGGTAAAAACACTGAAATTTATAAGATCTGGTAGTTTCAAATCTAAGCCAAGGTGTGTCCTTTGGCATTAAGTGACTTGACAGCATATATAGTACTATGTGTATGTTTTGTGTATTGAAACAAGGGGACAATGTAGTTGTATAATGTAACGTGAGTGAGCACGACAGAAACACTTCACATTCATTATGTGCTTGATTTTGAATTCAGTCTTTGTCTTTGGACATTGAGAAACATTTTATTGTTGTGAAACTTTCCTCAACCCCTACATTCAGTTATGTGATCCAATAGGAACTCTGTTTAACAGACAGAGGTCTAGGGTCTGTAGTCTTAATTCTGAATCACCATATAACCAACTAAAATAGGGGTATTAAAGGAATAAGGGAAAACCTATATTGAGGAATAGTCTATGATGTAGGACTAAACATAGCAAAAATAATGCTATCTTTATAATAATGTTTAATAATGAAATATATTTGAATTCTTTGCTTATATCATTTGTGTGAAAATTAGTCTTGGAAGATAAAAAAAGATGCTGTCATTTTTTCAGTGATGGTGATTTACGTAAGCAGACCCAGGCTTGTGTAGCAGTCATATGTAGGCATAGTGGTCCATTACGTTCTTTACAAAAATCAGTGAATTGTTCTGCAAATGTGAAGAAGAATGTTGTTAAATGAATATCTTCAGAGATTTTCTTCCTCATTTGAAACTGAATACCATGCTGGAGGCTGCATAGACTGTTCTTTGAGAAACATAATCAGAAAGTGGTCCTAGAAGGAGAAATGAATGAGAAATATAAGGAAGAGGAGAAGAATATTTTATCAAGACAGTTTAAATCAAAGTAATATAATAAAGGACTTGGAGAGAGACAGGAGTTGAGAGGAAATAAAAGCTATGTGAGCTACAGGTAGGGAAGGAGGTAGTAGTGTTTTTGTAGTGAGTTGCAAGTAAGCAGCACTTAAATGTGTTGTATGAACTGTGTGATTATAAGTTATATACCATCTATGTCCTGAACAATCTGGTTCCCACTCACATTCATTAATAAGTGTTGATGTGTTATGGTTATTTTTGTGTCTCCTTAGATTTTTAATAATTCCTGTAAGAATCTCATGTTATCAAAGCTATAATTAATTGTACTTAATGAAGCTCCTGCTGTGATAAACCGTTCTGATACTTTATATTTAAATGTGCCACTCACTTAACACCAGGGGGCATAGTCATTATGACGATAAATGTCCTGTGGTCTCTTGGAATTGCCTGCCCAATTAGAGCTAGCCATCCTTACTGCACACTGATATGCTGATATTTTCTCATTCCATTGGACATTAATATGCAGGTGTGCAGGGAGACTATTTAGGGTCTCTATAGTTAGACATGATGTTCATTGCATAACTGCATGTGGCAGTCCTGGACATTATAAAGGGTAATGTATTCACAACTGATTGCTAATGAAAGTAAGTGGTTCATCACTTTACAGGTAAAAAAAAATTAAAATTATTTTTCATGTACAGAAAAAGCAAGATAATTTTGCCTGAAAGAAAAAGCAAATGACAAATGTGATGAGATTTTTTAAATATGAAAGAATAAAATGGCTGGAGATAATGACTGTCTTAGTTACTTTTCAATTGCTGTGAAGAGATATTGTGACCAAAGCACGATAGAAGAAAGAGTATATTGGGGCTTACAGATTCAGAGAGTGAGTCCATCATGCTAGGGAGCATGAGAGCAGGCAGGCAGGAATGATACTGGAGCCATAGTAGCTGAGAGCTCATATCTGATGTACAAGCAGAGGAGAGGGGGGGAGGGAGAGAACTATGTGGGAATGATGTGGACTTTTGAAAGCTCATACCCAACCCCAGTAGCACACCTCCTCCAACAAGGTCAAACCTCCTAATACTTCCCAAACAGTTTTATCAACTGAGTACCAAGTATTCAAATACATGCACCTATAGGGATGATTCTTATTCAAGCTATCACAGAGACACCCCCCACTCTAAGAGTCTATCTATAACCACCAGTTGGTTGACTGTTAGCAGGTCTAGTCTTGTGCAGGTCCAGTGGAGGATACAAAAGGCACTGTGAATTAATGAATATCAACAATATACAAAGAAATCATATAACCTGATAGAACTTGGAAAAATAAAACAATAAAAATAGAGAAAATGTAGGACTATGTGCTTCAGAGAAGAGGGAATATCTAGAGTCACTAGACATATGAAGAAAAATGTAGTCTGTTATATTAAGGGAAATTAATATCAGAACAAAAATGTGATGCTATTTTCCATCTGATTGATAAATAGGTGGATACTGAGGATATCAAGAGTTAGAGGAGATATACATGGGATTTCTCTTATATATGGTTGGCGGTGATGTAATTTGGAAGCCAGTCATGCTCACCAGTATACTACCAATGCCACACTTAGGATGTAATTTCATATACTTGCTTTATTAAATAAATTTGACTATGTATTTAAAAGTTGAACAATTACATAACCTATTACACATATGAATATTGGGGATGTGTTCCATGTGATAATGAATTTTTATTGTCAACTGGCTGGATTTAGAACTACCTAGAAGACACATTTCTGAATGGATTTCTGAGTGTGTTTTCAGAGAAGTTTAAATGAGGAGGCAAGATCCTCCCTAAAAATGAGTGGTGCCATTCCGTAGGCTGGTGACAAAAAGTGAATAAAAATCTGTCTCTTTCTCTAATAGGATAAAACAAAAACTATCACATTGAAGTTGGACAAGACAGACAAACAGAAGGAAAAGAGCACACGAGTCAGATACCAGCTTGTTCAAACACTCAGGAATCCCATAAAAACACTGAACTGGAAGGTATGCTATATACCTAGAAGACCTGGTGCGGCCCTGTGCAGACCCTGCTTATGATACTCCAGTCTCTGTGAGTTGATAATGAGCTTTTCTCATGTTGACTTCCGGGCCTTTTTTTTATTCATGTCCTACATCTCCTCTGTCTCTTACATTCTTTCTGCCTTCTCTTCCACAGTGTTCCCTGAGCTCTGAGGGAAGGGATGTGATGGCAATATCCCAGTTAGTGCTGAGTGCTCCAAAATCTCTCACTCTGTGTAATGTCTGAGGGTCTCTACATTTGGTTCCCAGGGAGTGCCTGCTAGAGTTTGGAGCTGGGATAAAACAGAGAGTGAGGGGAAAGAGGTCACAAAGGGAACATCTATGGGAGCCAATGGAGATGGGGGCAGGGAGCAAGGGAGGCTTCAGGCTTCTTCAGAAGGTGTTCTGTTGCAGAGCTGGGAATGAGACTAGGAGATTGGATTTGGAGGAGCAGAAGGAAAGGTGAAGATCTGCAGTTAGTCTACCTGCTACCCAGGCCAGAGTGGCCTGTGTGTTCACAAGGAGTGCCTGCTAGAGTTGGGCAGTGGGATAAGGCAAATAATGGGGGCGGGGAGGTTAGGAGGGGAATATCTGTGGGATATACTAAAGATGAGGTGTGTGGGGATACTGCTACAGGTGGCCTGCTGCAAAGGTAGGGATGAGACTGGAGTATGAGAATTGGGGGAATGGAGGGAGAGCTGAGGATCTGTAGTTAGCCTACTTGCTTCCCTGGCAGGAGTGGCTTGTATATGTGTATATTATTTTTATTATGTGTCTTTCTCTACACTGAAGATCCCTGAGAACTGAGATTTTGCATAATTCACTTTTCTAGTTTTGTTAAACTCACTCCTATTTGCTCTTTGTCTCAGATGTTATATCCTCTAGAAAAGAATATCCCTTGTGAATTCCCATCTTTCTGCACAATCACACCCACACACACACACCCACACACACACACACACACACACACACACACACACACAATTTCTCACAATCTTTTGTGATTGGCTACTTATCTGTTTCTTTCTTGAACTAAATTTGTGAGTGCTTTGAGGACATAAACGCTGTTACAAATACATGTATGTTTGGATGCATTTAATTGTAAACATCTTAGTGCAAATTACATGCTTAGTAGATATCCAATAATGGTTATTTAATGAATGATAAAATAGGTTAGAGGATGAGTAAGCAAGTGAACAATTCAGCATCATGGGTAAGATGGCTAGCTAGATAAATAAACCGTGAGACTGGCCATGAGTAAATCCAAGATTGCGGTGGAAATAGACGCTGTATATATTTTGGTTGAGACTTTGTTGGTGTGTTTCTGCTGGAAATCTTTTTTATGTAGATTTTTGTTTGTTTGTTTGTTTTGAAGCAGGGTTTCTCTGTGTAGCATTGACTGTCCTGGAACTTGCTCTGTAGACCAGGCTAGCCTCAAAATCACTTTATGTAGACATTTAATGTATAGTCTGAAGGTATATACCTTAGGCTAAATATATACACACATCCCCATAAGGCACAAAATCTCATGGGCCACTTAGTCACTCAGTATTTCTGCAGTTATAGTTTGGAGGGGCAATTCAGCATACGATGATGCTAAAATCTACAAATAAATGCTTCTTTTAAAAGCTTAAAAAAGAATTTTGGGTTATTATATTCTCTTTTCTGTTGCATGAATCTCACTGTGTCCTGATTGTTATTTTATAATCCATGTAAAGTTACAAACCCCACTGGTCAAGTTCTTTATTTCTGCCCCAGACTCTGTCATCTGAATAACCAAGAGCTTTCAGTTGCCCACAGATGCTGTCCATGGGCTTCATGTTTTCCAAATCAAATTATCCTTTTCTCTTTTCTGGCTCAGTCATTACAGAATGATCTTTCTCATCATTATCAGCATTAATGCTTTGCCATAATTATACACATAATTGGATCATTTGCTCACTTGCATAGATAATTGCATCAATTTGCTGCCAGCTTTGCCAGCTACTAAGTAATGTACTCAATCGCCATATGAGAGTATGAGTAAATAATTGGAGTTTATTTACTCTATATGATGGATTGCTTCAAAGTTCATGACTTAGGTGTAACTACAAGTTGAGAGTTGTTCATTAAATTGATACTACTCCTCTTTAATTTATGAATGAGTTGTGTCCATAGCTTCTTGTAACTCCTGTCATGTTTATAGTGGCCTTTCTTACCCATCAGTACCTAGAAGAGGTGCTCATTATTCAGATAAAACGCAGTGCTAATTAGACCAAGTGAATGGATGTTATTTCCACAGATGAGTCACAAACTGTACCTCTATTTCAGTAGTTCCTGTTTCTGGTCCCCAGTAGAATCTGCCACAGCTATAACGAGAAGATGTTGGCAAACGAAGCAGATGAATTAATTAGAGAGGTCCCTCAAGCACAGATGGTGGGACAGGCTGATGTGACATGATGACAGAAATTCTGGAAGCAGGTGGTATGCCAAGACCTAAGTGAGTAAGGAGGTTGTCAGATAAGCAAAGACTGATAAATTGTTCTGGGGCTACTAGTTGGGTTAAGGAACGAGAATTTAGTTTGAGAGGAAAATAGGCCAGTGTTTGAATTATCAGAATTAAGACATGGGTGGATGGGCTGGAGATATAGCTCAGAGGCCAAGAGCACTTCCTGCTCTAGCAAAAGATGAGAGTTTGGTTCTCAGCACCATCCACATGACTACTTGTAACTATCTGCAACTCCACTGTGGTTCCAGGGACTCTGACACTCTCTTCTGGCCTTCAGGGGCTCCTGCATACACGTGGTACACATACACATAAAAATAGCAAATCTCTTTTTAAAATGTGGGAGAAATTCTAAGAGGAATTTTATCAAGTGTTATACAAATTGAGGTCTTAGTTAGGAAATTGTCTACTAGGCTCTCATTTTTGGTTCCTGAAAACTATGGCATTTTCTCTTGCTAATTTTAACTTCAACGACTTCATGTTGGTTGTTTGATAACAGTTATGGGTGTGAACATTTGTGCCATGAAAATGAATAAGCATTATGAATCACACTTTTATTTCTGGCAAGCTAGTTTGCAAACACACCACTTATAATAAGCATAAAGTATCAGCAGGTGACTTTTATTGAATGTTTCCTAATACCAGGGACTTGAAATATTTCTGTTAGACATCACATCAAGTCACTTTTGAGAAAGTGGGGAAACTGAGGTTAGAAACGTTTAGCAAGAGCTATAAATGTGACAAAGATTGATATCTAAAATTTATAAAGAACTGAAAACCCTAACCAAGAAGTTCAACAATGCATCAATAAATGGGCTTATGAAATTGGCAGTTCACAAAAGAGGAGATGCAGATGGTTGAAATACATATGAAAAAAGTGTTTAACATTCTTAACTATCAGAGAAGTGCAAATCAAAACTACTCTGAGATTCCATTTTACCCTATTCAAAGAGGCAGTCATTAAGAAAACTCTGAACAACAAATGATGGTAAGGATGTGAACAAAAGAGCATGTCAACTAGTCCAGCCACTACGGATGTCATTATAGAAGTTCATGATAAAACTGAAAATAGGCCTGTCATGCCATCCAGCTCTATTTGTGGATATTTACTCAAAGGATTCCACAGCCACATGACACAGAGAAATGTGCACATCAATGTCTATTGTGGCACTATTTATAATAGCTGTTATAGAACCAATCTAGGTGTCTATCAACAGAGCCATGTGTAAGAAAAATGTGGTATGTGTACATATTGGAATATTTTTCATCTATAAAAAATAATAAAGTATTGTCATATTTAGGAATGTGGATTAAGCTAGAGATAACCATATCAAGCAAATTTAACCAATTACAGAAAGACAAATATCATGTTTTTCATCTGTGGTTCTTAGATTTTAAAGATACGTAAAACAATTCATGTTTCTATAATATTAAAATGTAACTGGAGCTGTCTAGAAGAACAAAGGGGAGTTATCCAGGGGCAATGGGAGAGGACAGGGAGGCTAAGAGGATATGGATGAGAATATGCTCAACATAAGATATTTATTTGTATAAAAGCTTAAAAACAGTCAATTAAAAAGAGAAAACCTTAGAAACATGTCCAGTTACTAAAATAGAGCCAGGTGATCAGAATGTGACTAGAATTAAGGTGACTTAAAGAATACTAAAATAGCCTTCTTAAATCTCTCTTAATTAAGAATAAATTGGGTCCTGGGATTAAGCTTGTGAGATGAGTAGAGAATTGGCCATGGAACCAGGCTAGTCATTGTACTCAACAGAATTCCAAGCAGAATTATATTTTCATGTTCCTACATCTTCCTGTCTGAAACATTTCTAGACTTTGTCATGCTGTGGTGGGAGAGTAGTATACAGAATGAATATAGTTACCCTCTTCCATATTCTAAGATTCTGTTCTAAGTAACTCCATTGAAGAGCATCTCTTAGCCTCTTGTTCTTGATTCTATGCCACTTCATGGATATAGAAAATAAAACATATGCAGTATTCAAAAATAATGCTTAAAACATGCTTCTATTACCATATATCACACTGTAATTTTTTATAGGCAGAAAGGACATTCAAAATGGAGCTATTTGGTTTTCTTGTAATTTGTAGATTTTAGAGAAGTGATTTATTATAGTCCGGACACATTACTGGCAGTGATATTGAATTTAATTTGTCTCAAATTCCTTTCCCAATGAGGCAGAATAAATAACCAACCCAACGGAAAATATATTAAACCGCATAAGTCCAAATATTCAAACATCTAATAAGCCCCAACCAATTATTGGGAGCGGCAAATGAGTATTTTGGTATGACATGTCTTCAGATTAAGTAAACTTTATTTAAAACAACTTGTTTTGAAGCCTAATAATGATTTTCTTTTACTTTACCATAGCAATTCACAGTAAGTCAGCTGCAGGAAGATTTAGCAGAACAGTAATATCCTTTCTATTACCTTGTACACAATGGGAAACCCAACTCTCCAACAAAATCATTTTCCCTCTGCAGTTGGTCCATAATTTCATATAGATCTGAGGAAGAAATAATGAAAAACACATTTTAAGCTGTTGTAGTCTTTATGTTTGTAACATTTGTTTGGGGGTTTTGATCGATCTAGTATTTTCAATACTGTTGAAAGACTTGGTGCTATGTAGAGTAACCAATTAGCTGAATCTAAGATAGGTTGTGCTATCTAGGAAGCTAAATGAATATAAGCCATATGGTATAAATTCTTCCAAGCCCCTATTTAACTGATTACAGTTTTAGGACAATGGCTTAAAACTTTTTAAACATGCATATCAAGATTAGAACTCTAATGCTGACTATGCATATATGTGTTAGTGGAAGGAGACTTGTGATTTCATAATATAGAATGATGGCTTCCTCTATCAGTAAGTTATTATTTTGTTATGTTTACCTTACAAATTATCAGTTTTTAACAACAGCCATTTATTATTTCTTGTGAGTCGTTGAGTTTTCTATGGTCTTGTCCATTCATGCATTTATAATCATCTGTTGATTACCTTTTCTCTACTTTCTTTTGTGTCTTTATATCTTGGATATAGTCATATGGTGATGACAGAGATTTAGTAGAAGAACAAGCATATATAAAAGCAAATACCTTGCTTGTGTCACATTTGCTAGGATTAATTATGGAGTGAATTTACATGTTTTAGCTCCAAATGAAGGGTAACATCTTTCAAAGCAAAATTATGAGAGTCCACAGATGTGCTTGCTGGCCCAAACATAATACCAGTGAAAATCAGCTTCTATTACATCTTTGGTACATATGATACAGGCTGCTGATGCCTCAAGAGATAAAGGTTTTTTTTTTT
>CABHPR010115820.1:11379-22556 GCA_902168415.1 Peromyscus melanophrys | reverse complement strand
GTAGTCTGCTCTGTGTAAGGGAGCCCAAGCAGGGTGTTCTCAGCATCCAGAGGAATCAGGGGAGAGGGCTAGGCCCCATGACTTGGCACACACAAACAAAAAAAAAAAAATCACCAGAAGGAAGCTCTGGTTCCTAATCAATGACTCCCACGTGGGAAGTCTAGTGTGGGTTTTAACCTCTGCTCCGTGGGAGGCTGTGTGGATGAGTGAGGGCCCTGGAAGTAGCTCTGCTGAACTTGACAGCTCTGCTAAACTGTTCCTGGTCACCTGCCCTGGGTTCTTCAGTCTGCAGGTTAACAGTCTAATAGAACAGCCTAGACTGCCAGCTTGTACCTTTCAGGAAACTGAACGACCAAACTGTGGTCTTTAGGTAGAGCGCAAAGAATCCTAGCCTGCAGTTCTTTCCTCCAGGCTGTTTTGTGTGGTGTGGTGTGGTGTGGTGTGGTGTGTAGGGCGGTGGTGGTGGTGTGTGTGTGTGGTGTGTTGGTGTTGGTGTCTGAGGTAGCCTATGGTGACTTAAAATTCATAGTCTTCCTGCCTCAGCCTCCAAAGTGCTGGGATTACATGTTTGTATTATCATTCTTGACTCAGGTTTATCCAGCATGCTGGAGGCAGAGGCAGGTGGATCTCAGTCAATTCAACACTATCCAGGGCTGTGTAAAGAGATCTCCCCTCCCCCAACATGGTACCCTTCCTCCAGCGCCACCATCTTAATCTGATCACCCACCCCACTCTTATGGAGACACCCAGCCCCAGTCCCTTCAACTGCTACCCCAAACCTGATGATCTTTATTCTTAGTGGGCACCAGATTTCCCAAAACTGATTCCATGGACTCCATGGTGTCTTCCCATGGACAAAGGAGAGAGGAGACAGAAACCACAAAGTTGGATTTGAGGAATCTCAGATGTCAATACTGATCAAAGAAGGAATTACATTCTACAAAATCAGGTACTTAGAGCTGTGGTGGAACAGAACTAGAGGGGGAGATGTCATGGGAAGCCGGAAAAATATCCTGTTCAGAGTGGGAGGGATGTAACATTTGGGAGAGTGGATGTGAACTTCACTCTAGGAAAAGGATCATGGGCCTGGAGCTTCACCTTAGCATTTGTCAGTGAATGGATTGGAAGAGACACATCATGTCTCCTTCATCCTGGCCATTCTGATGTGCATTTCCCTGGGGGGTGTAATAAGAATGCCTTCCCCACAGTCCTGGGCTGATGCAGGAACATTCTATTCAGAGGATAAAGGACACTCAAAAGTGCATGGTGTTTAGGCAGATGAGATTTGACTTAAACCCTATCTCTTCTGTTTACCAACTGTGTGACTGCATGTCTGTTAATCGCTTAGATGTCATATTCTTTGATCCATCATGTGGAAATGCTAATAAACCCTCAATACTGTTTGGAAACCCATTGCTCAGCATAGCAGTCCATGGCATAGTGATCTGCAGCATCTTACTTCTTCCCTTCCCTCCCCTAACCGTAACCTCACCAAAATCTCTGTAGAACTATAGTTGCCACTCACAGGCTTCCTTTATGCCCTGCAGGGACAGAGCCAGGTAGAAGCAGAAGATGGAGCTGGATCCTGCGCTGCTCAACCTCAATCAGACACTTTCTGGGCCTGGGCCCTTTGTCCTGCTGGGTGTGCCAGGACTGGAGCACCTGCATGCCTGGCTTTCTGTGCCCGTGTGCCTGCTGTATCTGGCATCTTTGGTAGGGAATACACTTCTCCTGGGGCTGGTGGCAGTGGATAAAACCCTCCGGGCTCCCATGTACCAGCTTCTGGGGCTTCTGGCAGCTGCTGACTTGATTCTGGCCACATCCACAGTACCTAAAGCTCTAGCTGTGCTCTGGGGCTTGTCAGATGAAATCTCCTTTGGGGGCTGCTTAGCTCAGCTCTTTGTTGCTCATGTGGCCTTCATTGCTGAGTCCTCAGTGCTGCTGGCCATGGCAGTGGACCGCTATGTGGCCATCTGCCAGCCTCTACGCTATGGGGCTTTGCTGAGCCAGCGTGTGGTGGGTATAGTGGCTGTAGCAGCTGTGACTCGTGGTGCCTGTGTCATGGTGCCCCCTGTGGTCCTTCTCCAGAGACTCCCTTACTGTGGGCATCGGGCCTTGCCTCACACATACTGCGAGCATATGGGTGTGGCTCGTCTAGCATGTGGTGACACACGTCCCAACATCTGGTATGGACTGGCTACCACACTGCTCTCTCCAGCCCTGGACCTAGGGCTCATAGGTGCTTCCTATGCCCTCATACTCCATGCTGTCTGTCGCATGCCATCTCCTGGTGCCCGCCACAAGACCTTGGGTACATGTGGGTCCCATGCTGGTGTCATTATTCTCTTTTACACACCTGCTCTCTTTTCCTTCCTGGCTCACCGATTTGGCCACCACACAGTTCCTGGCCACATCCATATTTTATTGGCGAATCTCTATGTGGTAGTTCCTCCAGCACTTAATCCTGTGGTCTATGGAGTGCGCACAAAGCAGATCACTCAGAGGCTTAGGCATTTGCTTCAAAGAGTTAGAAAAGTGGGCACTGACAGTCGAACCATCCCACACGCTTTATCTCTGTGAACCCAAGTGTTGATATCATCTGCCATCAGGTGGTGCTATGACCACACTACCTATTCCAAACATGTACACCAAACTGACCTCTCCCTACCCAGCTCCACCCATACAGTCTACTTCGTACAGCTTTGTTTTGACTTCCAGTGACAAGTTACAAAAATCTACAAGAGTTTAGGCCTTTTGGTGACACACAAGGAGGCCCAGGACACATCCACAAGACTACAGTCTTTTTCCATCAGTCTACGCAAAGTCAGACTGGTCTGGTGTGGCTCTGTGTGGGACCTTTGTAAGGTAACTGGTACTAAGCAAGAGTTCCATGTCTTCTGAAGGGATGAAGACAGAAGGAGCTGGAGAAATAGTAGAGTTTGGATAAAGGAACGGAGCTTTGGAAACTTGGTTTTTGATTTGGGTGGTTAATACCTTGAGCTCTGGAGAGCTGGGGTGGGGGGCAGTACTGTAGCTGCCTCCCCAGGAGGCTTCCTATTTCTGATCAGATTTTGAGGGAGTTCCTGTTTTTTTCACCCTGTGCCATTTGCTAGATAAAGTTGCTAAGATATGGAAAAATGACTACACTCATGCTGTCATGCTTCTTGCCCTGGCTGTTCTCCTACTCAGGCTTCCTTCCATCTGTTCTTCCATAAAACGTAGATCTAGTGATACCCACTTGGACCCTGAGCCCAGATATCTTCATATCTTGTGCATATTTGGTTTTAGAACCAACTCCCAAGATAACCAGAGGCTGTCTTTTCAACCTCTTTGATTCCTGGATGAAAAGGTCAGGATCCAGGACTTGATAGAGAATGAATCTCTGGTTTTAGTAGGGAGCCAGACAGTGAGAATCTGTAAACCAAGATAAAATGTAACCTTATAGAGAAGATTTTCCTATATTGTGATGTAATGTAATTCCTCAGAATTATATGTATGTCAGTTCTTGAAGCCTTTCTAGAATAGGAAATGGAAACTTCATGTGCCTTTTTAAAACCAGGTGTATAGCACAGGTAGACTCAAAGGATGAGTGAGTATTCAGAGGACCTTGTTGCTAAGTGGCTACAGTATCTGGATTTAAGGGCACTGTGAGAAGTAAGGAAGCAACAGTAGACATAGCTAGTAGTTATAGCTACCAACCTTCTCAATAGAAATGGAATGACAAGCCCTTCATGGAAACCGTCCTGGGAAATGTAGTATCTCCCAGGCACATGGCAATGGGAGAATCCACATTGCTTGAGAAGTAAGTACTTAAGTAAGATGACTGAGGAGAAAGAGAGGGAGAGAGAGAGATTTAGGATAGCCAAAAGTGAGAGCCCTGAGCTATGATTTCTTATCCAGGCCTTAGGAACCAAGCTCTTCCTTTTCTATAGGAATATCTGCTTGAGAGGCTAGAGAACTTGAGGCTTGATAGCCTCCTGTTGTTGGTGGCATGGAGGCTTCTTAGAGCACAGGCAGCAGAGGCTGTGGACATTTCGAGTAGGTAGATTAGGAGAGCATTGGAGGTGAAGTAGAATGGACACGTTTGGAGTACACAGGGTAGTGGAGGAGGCATACTGCTAAGGATGAGGGAAGGTTTGTAACAGGGCAAAATAGTGCAGTGTTGTTTAAGCAATCCCCCCAGGGGCACACTTTGGCCCCCATCCAAGGGACATGATTAAGTGGTTAAGTAAATGGCTTCTGTTCTTAGATTGAACAGGTTAGGTTGCATTTCCTTCTAGAGCCTTCCTCCCCTTGAAAGTTGAGGAAAAGACCATAATCCCCCTTGAAAGGGGCCCATCCCAAGGCCCCTCTGGATGTCTCAGGTTTGCTTTAATCTATTTGTATAGGAGGGCCTGGCAGAGTGGAGACACATCTCTGGGATGGATAAAGTCAACCTTGTTTTCATAGAGGAAACTCACTTCCACCCATGTTTGAAGTTGCCAGTTTTTTTTATGACCCCCTTTCCCACCCTTCAAGACCCTCCATATATCTTAGCTCTTTAGATGTTGAAATCTTTGTCTCCTCCTACTGAGACTATTCATTTGCAATGAAGATAAAAACTCAGGGGAGCCTAGGGACTTACCCAATACCGACAGTTGGACCAAGATGCAGCCTGAGCCAGCTCTTTTGGCCTCCTTTCTACTGCTGCTGGCCCTGGTGCTTCCAGGACAGCCTCAGGTACAGGCAAATGGTGAAGGCATCATGTAGGAGAGAGAGAGTTCTATGTTTTGGGCTGGCCTCTTTTTCCATTCTCATTTTGTTCAAGAATTTCTAGGTCCCTGGCAAGAGTGAAGATAGAGAAAACTGGAGGAGGAGAAACGAAAGATGGGACCCTATTTTGTTGATTGTCCCTTGGGTAGTATGGGCATAGGATGAGAGGGGAGAAAGAGAGAGAGCGAGAGCGAGAGCGAGAGCGAGAGCGAGAGCGAGAGCGAGAGCGAGAGCGAGAGCGAGATTGATTCTGGACTGTACATCCTGCTGTTACAAGTCCTTGTTTTCTACCAAACACAGGGCATACTCTTCCTGTGGTAAAGATGCTGGTGAACCCCAGGCACTATAGATTAAGTGGCTTTGCTTTAGTTTCTGTCTAAATCTAAATACTATTGAAAGTGAGTTTTAGGCTGAAGGCATAGACAGAGTGAGCTATGAGTATAAGATAGAGCTCAAAAAGATATGGGGAAGGTAAAGATTCTTAGAGAAGTACAGGGACCATATGTAAACCCCAGCTGGTACTGTGGGCATAGTCTAAAATTTAGTAAGGAGTTTTTAAGCAAGTGCTGGCTTATTCAGCTTCAAAACAAAATGGAGAAAGAATTAATGAATTATAATAACACATCTAAGTGATTCTAAGCAGGCAGGCACTGTCTTAAGTGCTCTACCTGTCTATCGTATCCATCTGTCTGTCTGTCTGTCTCTATATCTCTATCTATCTATCTATCTATCTATCTATCTATCTATCTATCATCTATCCATCCATCCATCAATCTACCTACCTACCTACCTATTTTAAAGTAAAACAATAGGGAAAATGCCACAATTCCTATCACTATCCACGTCAAGGCACTGGGACACAGAGAGATTACATATGCAATGTTGAGAAAAAATAGGAAATGTAGCTCTAGAATCAGTGGATTTGAACTGGATGTGAGCTAGTCATGTTATGCAAGGGTAAGAAGAATTCAGCTTATGTGTCTCTTAGCCATAGAGTCGCTGCCCTCTTGCTCTGGTTCACTGAGCTCCCTCCTGCCCTCACTTTCTTGGCTTATGCTGACCCACCCCATCATAGTTAAGAGCTGTGTAGTTGCCTTTGATGTAAGAGCACAAGACCTGGAATAAATGTCAAACTTTGAAGAAGCTCTCAGCCTTGTCATTTATTAATTACGTGATTTTGTAAGATTCTTTTAATCTGAGACCCTTGTGATTTTTCAATTGCAACTCATGGATCACCACTCTCCTTATGCTATGTTCTTGTGAGTGATAGATCTGCATCCAGACACAGCTTCCTCCTGCTGCTTCCTTTAATGATTAGGAACTCTCTCCACCTGCTTTCTTCAGGAGAGGCTGAGGTTGTGGAGGTCTGCCAAATCCCAAGAGTGGGGTCTTTGTCAAGAACTGAAGTTCCTTAAGCCTGCCTCAAGCCTTTTCTGAAGGCCAGAAAGCATTGCCTTCTCCCACAGATAAAGGAAATCTTGGCAATCAGCTATGTGGAGTGTAGTTATAGCCATTCAGTTCAAGATACAGAGTGAGAGTGGTCAAATAATGGAAGCTAGAAGGGGACTGAAACTTCAATTCTGGCAAATCAAAAGTAGCTCAAACTCCCAACAGAGAAACCTCTAGGCATCAGTAAGACCCCCACATGCAAAGTGTTCTCCATCATCCCAGAGCAGGGCTGGCCTCTTTTCCTGCCTCCCTTTTGCAAACAGCATATGGTGATCCAGTGTGCTTCATTGCCCTCAGTGTGCCTATGACCCTGCTTTTGCAGCTGGTGAGAAGTGCATTGAACTCCGTGGATGAGAGTGGCACTTTCCAGTGTGTGGTTCATCTGCCCAACAACTCTATCTTCCTGCAGCAGCTGGAGCAGCTACAGAGTACATTACAGGATCTCATTGGCAAGTATGAACAACAGCTGTCCAGGGTGAGTGCAGGAGCTTTGTGCTGGAGTTGAGGCAGTAGGTTTGTAAGCACATCCTTTACTGGCTTCAGGAACGAGTCTATGGCAATGATTCCCTGTCTTTGAGATCAATCCTTAGGATCAAAGGGAAATTTGGTACTATTCTTATGGTCTTCAATAGCAATAACAGTAAAGCATGGCTTGTAGATGTTTACAGGAGCTTCTCACATTAGTAGATAAAATAGTGGTTGTAGATCCATTGAAAAACTAGAGTGTGAAAGACAGACACATATATAGTCTAATCAAAGGATTGAAAGCAGGATGATCAATGTGGAGGAGCAGAGATTTATGTTAGGGAACTGATATAGAAGTGTCGTGTGGAAGAGTTGATCTGGAAAGCTTGGCACTGAGCCTATAATAAGGGCAAGTGAGCAGAACTATTATATCTGTGGTCCAGGGTGGCTAATGGTTTAGCAAACCTTACTTGCTGAGCTCCCAGAGAAGCTTAATGCTATATGGCCAGACTGGAAGCTGGTATTGTTTATACTTTTACTCATCTAACTAGTCTTAAGGGATGGCTCTAAAGGGTTCTATGAATGATGTAAGTGGAATTTTTTTGCCTTCAGAAAAACAAGGACCTGAATGTCCTCAGGTAAGAAATGGGGGAATAATACTACTGTTAAATAAAGATATAGACATAAGGTGGATATGAATGGATGAGAAGAGTCAGGCTCCTTGACATTTAGAGGACTATAAACCTATCCTCTCATGACCAGGCCAAGGAGTTTGCTTATACCACTGAAGATCAAGACAGCCAGCCTCTAGAACTGAGTCACATGCTGGAGTCCAAGAATCCCGGTGTCACTACGTCCCAGTATGACAACCCAGCCTTCAACCTGCTACGCCTGGAGCTGGAAGGAGCACAGGAGTTGGCAGCCCAGCTTCAGGCCAAGGCAGGTGTCAGTGGGGCCACAGAGCTCCTCCATCAACTCCAGAACCAGGTATGTAGATAGATTAAAGAGCCCTCCCTTACTCTCACAGCCTTTTGTCTAACCTGGTTTTTGACACTTTCCAAAACCTCCTCTTTCTGGAGAAGACTCCGAACGTAGAAAAATGTCAGTGTGAGCTGAGCTTGAGGACACCCTGGGATCCACATTCCTGGGATCTCATTCCCTTAGGTCACTAATGCCAGTCTGACCCTGAAGCTTCTGGCTGACTCTGACTACCAAAGCTTCCGTACTCTCCAAGAGGAGGTAGACATCCTTGAGGGCCGACTAAGTGAGTGTGAGAGGGAGAAGGAGCAGGAACAGTCTTCCAGCTACCCTGGTCCACCCCTGGCTCCTGGTGAGTTCACAGACTGAATTTCCCAAGATTTTGTTTCTCCATTGACTGGGCCAAATGCATGATTGCTATAATAGATTGAAGGACTAATGGGGGCCAGTAAAGATCTTGATAAAGAATAAATCTTCAGTTTCCTGATTATACGAAGATTGGTATCTTCTCATGGACATACCCACATATGCGGTCATTCATACTTCTCATACCCAGGCACATGCACTCATCCCTATTCATGCAAAATCAGTCTATTTATATGATTACGTATACACTTGCATGAGCATCCTCTCCAGCACGCATGTGCTAATTATACTTCATACTCTGCTTTCTTTGGGTTATGTACATTGTACTTAGCTCATATCTTGCTCACTCACCCCTGTAGGTTCCTGCACTCATGGAGGCCTACAGAAAGTGAGCAGACCCCTTGTGCTGAAGCTCAATTGGAGGGGTTTATCATACAAGGCAGGTGCCTGGGGCCGAGACTCAGCACCCAATCCAACTTCTTCCCTTTACTGGGTGTCTCCTCTGCGTGCTGATGGCAGGTGAGTGCTAGATGACAAATTTTCTGTACCTGGGTGCATTCCATATGCACTTTAACCTGGCCCCAACTGGTTTCCTAGTAGCCCTAGCACTGATTCTTTTCTTTGTTTTATGTTTGCTGCTGGGCCCGCCAGTGTAGCCTAGACTTGGCAGATGGCCACCCAGTACTTCCTATGGGACATGTATGGCCCATACTGCACTGCAGTTCTTAATTTTATCATGAACCAAACTCTTTTTTTATTTTTTTATTTATTTTTATTTATTTATTTATTTATTTATTTATTTATTTATTTATTTATTTATTTATTTATTTATTTGGTTTTTCGAGACAGAGTTTCTCTATGTAGCTTTGCGCCTTTCCTGGAACTCACTTGGTAGCCCAGGCTGGCCTCAAACTCACAGAGATTCACCTGGCTCTGCCTCCCAAGTGCTGGGATTAAAGGTGTGCGCCACCACCGCCCGGCCATGAACCAAACTCTTATCCCAACTCAAAGACAAACTCTTCTATACCTCAGCTTTAGAGTCCTAATTTTTCTGCTTAGAATGTCAGATAATGATCCCAGTCAACCTTAAGACCTGCAGTAAAGCTTATACCAAGGACGGTTTTTAATACTGTAATTATGATAAATGACTTCAGATGGATGAACTACTCTTTTTTTTTTTTTTTTTGGAGCTGAGGACCGAACCCAGGGCCTTGTGCTTGCTAGCCAAGTGCTCTACCACTGAGCTAAATCCCCAATCCCAGAACCACTCTTTTTTTAAAATTAATTTATTCATTTTATATCCCAACTGCAGCTTCCCCTTCCTCCTCCCCTCCCACACCCTCCCTCTCCCCTGCATACCCCCCTCATCAATCCAACCCTTCTCTGTTGCTAATAAAGAGGCAGGCCTCCCATGGGCATCAGCAAAGCATGGCATATCAAGCTGCCATAAGACCAAGCACCTCCCCCTGTATTCAGGCTGGGCAAGGAAATCCAACATGAAGAATAGGTTCCCAAAGCCAGCCAAAGCACCAGGGATAGCCCTGCTCCCATTGCCAGGAGTCCCACAAATAGACCAAGTTACATAACCATCACATATACGTAGAAGGCTTAGGTCAGTCCCATGCAGGCTCCTTGGTTGTTGGTTCAGACTCTGTGAGTTCCCATGAGCCAGGCTAGCCCTTTCTGTGGGTTTTCCTCTGATGTCTCTGACCCCTCTGGCTCCTACAATCCTTCCTCCCTCTCCTCAGCAGAACCTTGCAAGCTTTGGCCTCTGATCTCTGAACCTGCCTCCATCAGTCACTGTATGAAGGTGGATGAACCACTCTTTTTTTGTTTTTTGTTTTTTGTTTTGTTTTGTTTTTAGAGACAGGGTTTCTCTGTGTAGCTTTGAGCCTTTCCTGGAACTCACTTTGTAGACCAGGCTGGCCTCGAACTCACAGAGATTCTGCTTCTGCCTCCCGAGTGCTGGGATTAAAGACGTGCGCCACCACCGCCCGGTGGATGAACCACTCTTAACCGTATATAACATGAGGATAATTAGATATACGATAAAACTTCATGAAATTACATGAAATAGTATGAGTTACTACAGTAGGCACTGATAAGTGTTTGTAAATGAATGGCTAGATGAGTAAATGAACAGGTGTGTGAGCCCTTCGGTAGGCCAGCCTGGGCAGGAAGGTGGGTGCAACTTACTCTGGTGAATGTGGAAGTGTGGTGTGGACCTAACTGAGCAGCAAGTCATGGGAGAGAGGAATAAATGTGGGTGGAACCAGCCATTAAAGAGCCTCACTTGAAGCTTATCTGAAAGATGAACATTAATCATAATAATACTCACCGGCTCCTATTGTGTATCCCATAAGACACACCAGCAAGCCTTTACTCTGGTTACTCTCAAGATGCTAACTGGTAGTTTAGAACTTACTGCCCAGTGTTAAGACATGAGAATGTTTATAACCTAAGAATGATTTTATTGAAGGCTCCTTGAACCTAACTCTAGAACCGTAGTCTACTGCAGGGCACTTGGTCTCGCCAGCACGTGGAATGTAGTGCAGCCTTGCTACAGGGGATGTCCATAAAGAATAATCAGCTACTCTTTGCTGATTGCTCTTTACGATCAACACTGTACTAAATTTATTATTTTCATCATCTAGGTCAGTTTTCACAATCAATGAAGTATATCCTTTTGTATTCCTGTCAGGGTTCACTTATAAGCTCTGTGACTTTGAGGAAAGAACCTAAACTTTCTGAGACCTAGCCCTCTAATCTTTGAGAGTAAAATTAGCCTTATATTATGTTTTCAGTATAATTTAATGAGACTGTGCATTTACTTGGCAAGCAGACACCGTAGCTATTGCTTTTTAAAATGGTTACTTATTTCGGCATAGTATATAGTAAGTAAAAGATGAACTAAAAATACCATTTGACACCAAAGTCCCTGCTCTTAATTGGCACATGAGGCTTCCCAGTTTCATTTTTTTGTGTATGTGAGAATTTCACATACAAGTATAATGTATTTTCATCATGTACATCCCTCCCTCCCTGACTCACCTCTAATTCTTCCTGTGTGTCCCCTGTATCTCTCTTTAAAGTTTATGTCCTCTTCTTCTGTAATTACACCACACACACACACACACACACACACACACACACACACACACACACAC
>CABHPR010115820.1:10000-11369 GCA_902168415.1 Peromyscus melanophrys | reverse complement strand
CACACACACACACACACACACACACACACACACACACACACACACACACACACGAGTCTACTGAGTCCAGTTAGTGTTTCTCATATGTACACGTGTGTAGGACTGACCACTTGGGCATGGGCAATCTGTTAGGGGGTTTGCCCCTGAGGAAAACAGACTCTCCTTCCCTCCACAGCTGTGAAGTGCCTATAACTCTCCACCTAGGGCTAAGACCTCATAAACCTTTCCCACATCTATGCTGAGGTGTTTATTGGTCTAGTGCAGGTCTTATGTAGGTGACCATATTATTGTGAGTTCATGGGTGAAACATTCCTGTCATGTCCAGAAGATACAGCAGTACTCCTGATCCTTTGGCTGTTACACTTAATCTTTCCACCCCTGCTTCTGCTGTGTACCCTGTACTTGATGGTAGGGGTTGTGTTATGGATGTCCCATTTGGGCATGAGAGGCTGATCATCATTTTCATAGTTTTTTACTACTCTGGTTACTGCTGTCACTGAATGGTTCTGATGTTGGGGGGGGGTGGGGAGGCTTGGCCTAGGTACTTGGACTACTACAGGCTGGTTACTGCTGTCACTGAATGGTTCTGATGTGGGGTGGGGCTTGGCCTAGGTACTTTGACTACTACAGGCTGGTTACTGCTGTCACTGAATGGTTCTGATGTGGGGTGGGGCTTGGCCTAGGTACTTGGACTACTACAGGCTGGTTACTGCTGTCACTGAATGGTTCTGATGTGGGGTGGGGCTTGGCCTAGGTACTTTGACTACTACAGGCTGCACAGGTCCTATGATGACCTGTTGCTGCTGAAGCACTATGAGCAGTGGAAGATGGGCTACGGTGACGGCAGCGGCAATACCGTGTACAAGAACTTCATGTACTTTAACTACTATGGCACAAGAGACATGGCCAAGGTGGACCTTTCTTCCAACACCCTAGTGCTGCGACGTCCATTGCCTGGTGCCACCTACAACAACCGCTTCTCATATGCTAGTGTGCCTTGGACTACCTTTGATTTTGCTGGTGACGAGAAGGGGCTGTGGGTGCTCTATGCCACAGAGGAGAGCAAGGGTAACCTGGTAATAAGTCGTCTCAATGACAGCACCCTAGAAGTTGAGCAAACCTGGTATACCAGCCAATATAAGCCCGCTCTTTCAGGGGCCTTCATGGCCTGTGGGGTGCTCTATGCTTTACGCTCACTAAGCACTCGTCAAGAGGAGATCTTTTATGCTTATGACACGACCACTAGTCAGGAATACCACCTCAGCATCCTGTTGGACAAGATGCTGGAAACATTGCATGGCATCAATTACTGCCCTTGGGACCATAAGCTCTATGTTTACAATGATGGATTCTTAATAAATTATGATCT
>CABHPR010115820.1:0-7500 GCA_902168415.1 Peromyscus melanophrys | reverse complement strand
GGCCTGGCCAGTTCTCCTGAATACGTGTAGGGGGTGGTGGTAGCTCTCCCATTGGGGGGGGGGGGTGAAGGCAAGTTCTCATGCTGCAATGTCCAGTGAAGAGCAGGACCAGCTATCCCAGGACCAGTAAGGGGCCGCACTGGCTCAGCACAGCCTTTGGATTTCAACATGTAAGGCTCCTATAATACCCTGTGATAACACAGGTCATGGACATCACCACAGACTCTAGCTGCAGTAGGATCATGGACCCAGACATAGCCCTAGGCAGCATCCCAGGCCCAGACATCACCCTGGTCCCGGGTGGCAAGCAAGCCACCAGTATCAGCCCATTCCTCACCATCCCCAATTCTTCAGAACTGCCTTTTACCACAGCACACTAACCATTCTGCCTTTCTCTCCCATTTTTCCACCATATACTTGCTTATCATAATGGCACTTACCCATCCAGGGTCACAAGGCACTGGGCAGCCTGTGGATGTCTTCAGGTAGGCCAGACCATGAGGACCCAGGCTGCCTCATGGATGTCTTTGGCTCGCCTGAGTCACGTGGCCTGAGTTTCCATCATGCACTGACAACCCAGCCATGGTGACATCCATGCTACTGCCAAAGACCATGTCTCAGTCTATGGTTCACCCACTGTTGGGGTCTGTATTGATGTCTATGGCCCACAGTGCCACACAGACATCAGGGGCCTGGGCCACCACCTGGAGCCAGGTTAGTGTCTGAGGGTTGAGCCTCTGCCAGGGCCATGTGGATCTGAGTAGCCTGCGCTGCCCCCCAGGGTCATGATGTCATATGGGCCTGGGTTGCTGCCATGGTCTGTGTTGATGTCCATGGCTTCTGTTACTATGGAAAGAAATGAGGATAGGGCTGCACAGAGTTGATCCTGCTCTTTACCAACTCCAGCACTCAAGAGAGTGGGCCCTGTATCTCCCTAGGGCAGCACAGTAGAGCTGTCCATGCTGGCAGAGAGCAAGGTGAGCTGACCTGAGAGTTGGAGAACTAGTCCCATGGTCTGTCACGTGGTGGCAGGGGTGAGGGAGAGATATCCCCCTTGTCCCTTGTCTCCCATCCTTCACCATCTACTGCAGGTGGGAAAAGCTGGTCCTGGGGACATGAGAGTGGGAGAGCTGATCCTGCCCCTCACTGGTTGCAGCACTCAGGAGAGTGGGCCCTGCACCTTGCTGGGGCAGCACAGTAGAGCTGACCCCATTGATGGGAGGTGCAGGTGTTCTGGTGCTGCAAATGCATGTGGGAGATCTGGCCTCACCATTCATCTGCCATTTGGTGGAGGAGAGTTGACCTCCCCCCTCTCCCCCTGGCCACCTGTGGTGGGTTAGGAGAGCTGTCTCTGAGGTCATGAAAATGGGAAAACTGGCACTGCCCTTCACCAGCAGTAGCACGTGGGAGAGCAAGCCCTGCACCTTACCCAGGCCATACAATAGAGCTGACCATGTTGGCAGGGGTGCAGGTGAGCCGGGCCTGTGGGTGTGAGAGCAGGACTGACACCCCCCCTACTCCCACCTGCCATGTGGTGACATGAATGAGGGAAAAAAACCTCTCCTTCCCCTCTCCCCTTGCTACCTGCAGCAAGTGACAGCTGGCCCTGGGGTCACAAGAGTGGGAGAGCTGGCCCTGCCCCTTACCAGCAGCAGCACACGGGAAGGCAAGCATGACGCCTCACCTGGGCAGCACACTAGAGCTGACGCTGTTGGCGGGGCACAGGTGAGCCGGGTCTGTGGGTGTGAGAGCAGGTGAGCTGCCCCTTCTCTCTCCCTTGCAAGCCATGTGGTGACAAGGGTAAGGGAAACACACCCCCTCTTTCCCCTCTTGCCACCTGCAACAGGCAGGAGAGCTAGCCTAGAGGGCATGAGAAGGGAGGAGCTGCCCCTGCCCCTCACCAAGTGCTGCAATCTGGGCCTTGCACCTCGACGAGGCAAAACTGTACAGCTGGCCCTGGTGGTGTGAGTGTGGGTGAGGTGGACCTGAGGGTGTGAGAGCGGGAGAATCGGCTCCGCTCCTTGCTGTCTGCTACACTGGGTGAGTGAGCCGGCACAGTGCTGGAGAGCTTGCCTGGGTCGTGACAATGAGGGAAAGCTGGTGGTCTGGCCAGCCCACCTAACACCCAGGCCCAGAACCAGGACTATGAGTTAGCCCACCGCACCACCCACCTCACCTGTGAACTGCTGGAGTGTGTGAAGGGGCTGGCCTTGCAGATCTAAAGCTATGGGAGGTCATGACACAAGGCAACAGTAGGATCTCCAAGAGGGGTCCCAGTGAGGGTCCAGTATCGAGGGTGTAACAGAAGCTAGAGGCCTTGAATCAGATAGAACACTTACAGGTAAAGATATGTGGACTGAGGGTATACTGTGGGACTCACTGGGCCGTACTACAGCTTCAATGCTGAGATTTTTAAATTTTTTTTTCTTTTTTACTTAAAATTTTGGTTTTTTTGTGGGGAGGTTGCAAGGGCAGAAGGCAGAAGGGAGGGGACAGGGAGGTGAGTAAGATCAGGATGCATGATGAGAATTCCACAAGGAATCAATAAAAAGTTAAAAAATATTATTTTATTTAATTAATTTAGTTTTTGAGACAAAGTCTTACTATGTAGCCCTGGCTGGACTGGAACTCACTATGTAGACCAGGTTCATCATAGAGATCTATCTGCCTCTGCTTTCAGAGCTGCTGGAATTAAAGGCATGTCTCATAACTTCTGATCTCCATTTTTCTTAACATCCACTTTGTCCAGATCATCAGCAAAGTTAATACATCCTTCCTGTGATGCAGACTCCATTCTTATTCTCTGGAATGAGCTTTTTTTTTTTTCCCCTTTTTTCCTTTTTGTGTTTTTTTTTGAGACAGGGTTTCTCTGTGTAATAGTCCTGGCTGTCTTGGAATTTGCTTTGTAGACCAGGCTGGCCTCGAACTCACTGAGATCCTCCTGCTTCTGCCTCCCAAGTGCTGGAATTAAAGGTATGTGCCACCACTGCCTGGCTCGAATTTTATTTTTTTAATGGTTTCAGCAGATCCAACACTTTATACAATAAGCCTAATCATTCCAAAGAGGAACTTACACATAGCTCTATAAAAAACACATATTCCATATCTGTTCAATTACTACTACTACCACTATTATTATTTACTAGGAAATTTTATCTCTAGTTTTGAAAAACTGCCCTAATTTGTTTTATTACAGAGAGAGACACCCCCCACTCTTCCAAATTTATATATCCCCACTTCCTCATGACATATTGTGAGGCTTAAGTTGACATCACAATATTTCTTTTTTGAACAGGTCATGCCCTTGGGGATGGGGAAGCTGTGAGGGGCCACCACCACTTAGTCCACTCTGTGCCAAGTATGAGTAAGTAGCCACGCCGGGCCTCAGCTGGGCCACATCTGGAGAACTGGGGTGAGGGCACAACATCAAATAATACCGGATTTAGCCCATTCATCCTTTTTTTGGGGGCATCAAGAAAAACTAACCTATGATCTCAGAACATAACACCTGCAACGAAGGCCAGCAGGACTGTTTGCCTGCCCTCACCTCTCTGCCCTGGCGTCTGCCTGCTCCCCATCTGCTACCCACTAAGGTCTATGCCGCATATCATCCCTTGAACACCTAGGATGCCCCAGAGCAGACGTCCTGCAGGTGCGCCTGCAGATGGGAATATCTCTCCAAGTGTTATTCGAGTGACTGTGAAGACACCAGGCCACCAGAACAACTTTACTGTAGCTGGTGACACCTCAGTGAGGCAATTCAAGGAGAAGCTATCTGCTCACTTCAAATGCCAAATGGACCAACTGGTACTGGTTTTCATGGGTCGCCTTCTCAAAGACCATGACATACTGAGCCAGAGGGGCATCACAGATGGCCATACCATCCATGTGGTCATCAAGTCCGAGCATGGCTCCAGATTCCTGCCTCATTCTTTCCGGAGCCTGTTAACCAACAATCCCTGCCATCAAGATGGAAGTACCAAAGAAAACAGCAGTAGGGTGTGCCAATCTGCAGGCACAGGTCAAACCAAAGTGGAATCATCCCTCCTCATGGAGTCTGATGCACCCAAGGTGGGTACGCAAAACCCAGAAGAGGATAGTTCAGAGCATATTATACAGATGCTGGAGAATCTTTGTGTTCAGAGAATGTTGTCCAGTGTAGCTTTGATGCGTCAGCTGATCTCAGAACATCCAGATGCACAAGACCTGATACAGCAGAACTCAGAAGTCTCCCATCTCCTTGACAATTCTGAAATCCTATGCCAGACTCTAGAGCTGGCCAGGCACCTTGCCATTATCCAAGAGATCATGCAGATTTATCAGCCAGCACAGAACCTTGAACACCCACCCAACTCACAGCCATACTTGGGCTTCGAGACAATTCCAAATGGGAACAATGCCCTGGGCCAGAGCTATGATTTCAATGACCAAATGCTCAATGGCATGCAACATCTTTTAGGGGGCAACTCTTTTACAGCCCTTCTGACTGGACAAGTACCAGAACAAGTCCAGATTCCTACTCTATCCCCACCGCCATCTGAGGAACAATGGGACCAACCCCCTACTGCCCAAGTCACTTATGCTAATTCTTGTGGATTATCATCAATCACCCCAACAAATGCTACTCTAAACAATTCCAACCATGCTTCCAAGGAAAATCCAGCCACAGTCACCACCAAGGGCCAAAGCCATGTCTGTGCTGTTGAGCGGACAGCTGGGATTTCAGGCTTACCCAGCACAGCAGTCACTCAGGAGCTTCAGGAAGATGATAAGGATACTACTATCCCCCTAGGTAGCTCTGACCAGTGGTTAGAGGGAGATCTCCAGCAGTCAGATGAGCAGACCAGCTCTCAGATCACAGGAGGAATGATCCAATTGCTTAGGAACTACCCACACATGGCAGCTCAGATGCTGCTGCTTATGAATATGCCCCATCAGAATGAACAGTGGAGCCCACAATCTCCCCCATCCTTGCAGTCATCACAACTTTCTGACTTGCTTTTAGCCCTAGCCAACCCCAAAGCATCACAGGCAATATTACAAATTGAGCATGGTCTGCAGCTGTTGGCTACAGAGGCTCCTATTCTTTTGCCATGCATTGAACCTTACCTATGGGGTCTAGGTTGGCTTTTTCCTTCCAGCTGTAGCAACCCTGATACAGTGCCTTGGACCCCAAATGTGCCAGACATGGCTGAGCCTCAGTGGCCTGAATGCTGCCCCAAATCTGGAACAGCCCAGGAGAGATTACAGCCCCTATCTGAAGACCCTTCCTGTTCCCTTCCAGCCCCTGAGGTTCGTTTCAGCAAACAGATGGAACAGCTCCAGGCCATGGGATTTGTGAATTACACTGCCAATCTGCAAGCACTCATTGCTTCTGATGGTGACACAAATGTTGCTATTCACAAGCTCAAGAGATCCCAGGGAATGTAGCCATCGCGTCTCCCCACCTGTTTTCAACCTGCATGTTGACTCATCTGACCACCTCACCTGCCTTTCCTACCTTTCCTGATGCTTCCAACTGGGAGAAGTCCTGGAACAGGAAAAATCAATCAATGCTTGCTCAATTGAATACTAGATCACTGCTCGTGGCTGGAAAATCTGTCAATAAAGGGCTACACCTACTTCATCTGAGGCTTGCCTTCTTTTTGCTTTTTTGTTTTTATTTTTGTTTTTGAGATAGAGTCTTTCTATGTAGACCAAGCTGGTCTTCAGCTTGGTGCACCCCCTCCCCAGGAAATCAACAAAAAGTGTTTGATGTCTTTGTTTTACCTACAGATACACAAACACATACATTATATGCTTGTTTTGATAGATAATCACAGTTGCTTATATAATTTTCAAGTGTCAGTGTAACCTAGGATGTTTATACACAGGTAGATATATACAAATACCTAGTGGTACAAGAGTAGACCATATGTTGTGGAAGAGACTTGTGAAATAAAGGGAAACATCACATAGGCCCAGATATTTAGTCATAAAGATTGATATTTAGGCATGGTTTTTAAAACTGAATTGAACTTGAAGAAGAGGAATGATAGATCCTGATAGATACAGGTAGGAGGAATTCACATATAAATGAGATATTGGTATTTATAATTGGGGTCTCTTACTGATTGTTACTTCTATGATAACAAGATGTAGACTATGAATTGTCTTCTATTATCAATCAGAGAGGTACAGCTCCTGGCCACTTTCACTGCAGAGTCCCATCCACGCCCAACCAGCCCTCCATGGGACATTGCCCCTGCATGATGCACTTCATCAAGTCCCACCTTCTCCTCCTGCCTTGACGGAAGTATCCCTGCCTGGCAGGATACACAACCAATTATGGTTCAATTATTAAGCATACACTCTTGCTATAATATAATAAGTTGGCATGGTTTTAGGCATTAACTAAATAGACAAAACAAAGATTCTTTTTGTTGCTTTGTTTTTTGTTTTGGAGACAGACTCTCTTGTATCCCAAAGCTGGCCTAGAGTTTATTATCATCAGCAAGTTCACAAAGTTCCAGTTCTTCTAGTTTGCTTCTTTCCAGACTCTACTTCATCACTACAACCTATCGAAAACATTCTCAAGGAAGAAATTATAGCTACATCCTATTTGTCTCACTTTACATAAATAGCCCAAGATAGACAGACAGATAGATAGATAGACAGATAGATGATAGATAGATGATAGGTAGAATTAATAGTTGATAGATAGATAGATAGATAGATAGATAGATAGATAGACAGACAGATAGATAGGTAGAATTAATAGTTGATAGATAGATAGATAGACAGATAGATGATAGATAGAAATGAGCTTTTCTATGTAGCCCAGGCTAGCCTAGAACCTGTGATCCTCTAGCCTCTGCCTCCCCAGGTGCTGGAATGACAGGTACATATCATCCATGCTGGGTATGATATCATCTTCCTGTTTTTTCATCCCATTATGTTCTGAAATCCTGAACTGATCTCTGTTTACATTCATTGTCCTAAAAATTGTCACCATTTCCCCAAACATCTTCATCTTACAATTAGGAACATATAACTTAGGCAAGAACAAAACCCTCCTGCATACAACCTTCTTTCAAGGATTCCCTTAGCTGTTTTCTGTAATGGAAGTTGTCCACTCAAGTCCTGCTTCCCCACCACAGTAGCTGCTGCTTTTACTATCCATGTTCTCAGAAGTGGGTGTCATTCTTGCACCTTCTGGATGCTTCTTGGCCCAGATTCTCTAGTTTCAAGATGGCTTTTGGATCCATCAATGAAACAATTCTCTAGTGAATTCATAATAGTATGCCCAAATTTGCTCAATCGGTGCAGTCAAGGAAAGCACACAGTCATGTTTGTTGGTCTTATTTATATATATTAATCAAGGCCTCAGTTAATCTACTCAGTTATCCTAACCACACATTATAGGCAACGATTCTCACTAGAATCCACATGAGAATCACATAGGGGCAAGTAGTTTGTGCGTGTGTGTGTGTGTGTGTGTGTGTGTGTGTGTGTGTGTGT
>CABHPR010115819.1:19440-32339 GCA_902168415.1 Peromyscus melanophrys | reverse complement strand
AGACAAGGCTTTTCTACCCACAGCCCATCTCTACCTGTCCCTTGTCTCATGTCCAACTCTGCGCCTCGAGATCTCTGATGCTTTGCTTGGCTCCATCAGAGACGGTCCTCCAGCCCACCCAGTGACTCAAGCTCAACCTGCCCTTCTGGGGCTTTTTTTTTCCTCCCTTCTCTGGGCTTCATGGAAGCCCAGATATTTTTGTACTCAAAGTTTAAAGAGTATTTTCTCACAGCCTTCAGTCTCTAGTAAGTAGGGGTGTCACACACCAAAGACATGAACTGATACTAAGTTTGATCAAGGTCACCCCTGATCACACAACTTCACAGAAGCAGGCATACTCTAGCATCTTGTAGCCACCTGCACGCTCTGCCCCCAAAGCCTTCTTCTCTTCTCTCAGCCTCTTGACCAGGCTCATGCTTCCATCATTTGCCCTTTCACGCTCAGGAAGCCCTGATCCCCCACCCCCACCCCCACCGCTCAATTCTCACAGGCCTCACGTCTTCTCTTGAGGACGCTCCGCAGTTTGCCCAGAAACCAGCACACAGACATACAAATGGACGTCTCATGAGAAGCCTAGATCCCTAAAGCTCAGAGACCAGCAGCATGCAGGATAAAAGGACCTTTGGGGCTTCATTTCCCCAGAGTGAGCTGGCCCAAGACTCTCCCTACCTACTATGTACCACAGTGAGAGGTGCCAGAGTAGGGGTTCACCTAAGCTCTGCCTGGCAGCTACTTGAGAACATGTAGGGGTCACAGAATGCTGAGCCAGTTGAGCCTGCCTTGATAGGTCAGGCTGTGCACCAGCAATCCATGTGCAAGCAGTACCACACCTCAAACTACTTGGCCAAGCCTGCTCAGATGTTCCTTCCTTCTGGTCCCCTCTCCCTGCTGTTTTGTTTGTTTGTTTGAAATCTCAGGCCAGTAACTCACAGTAAAACCAACGAACACCGTTATGAACAAGACCTGAAATAGAGAAGCTGCTCTCAGAGACATGACTGTGATCACTGTGACAAACTGCCTGGGGACAGGACATACCCAGAGTTCCAAGTGCTGTCACACCTAGTGACCATCCTCATGTGAGTTGTGTGCCCACCAGGCACAGCCAGGAGAGGCATCAGGCAAGCAGGGGCCAGAATGAGGCTGGTGGATGGGAACAGACTCTGCTTGCTGCAAAGATGTGAGGGCCGCACAAAGAGAGCCCTCCTAGTCCTTCTCATACCCAACTCAGTAACTGACCAGAAGCTAGAGAGACGCACTGCAAGCCAGATGCCACTGTGCCACGGGTGGGCAGACTACTGAACAGACAAGAAGATGCTGGGAAGCCCCTGGCACTTCTACATAACCATGTGCCCTTGATCCATCCGCCCGGAGAAGGATGCCCCGCCGTGGGTCTCTGATGCAGGGAGTAGGGAATGGCAATGGTCACCTACCACAGACATGGTCTCTGGGTCCCCACAAGCACAATGTATCTTTATTGTACAAGCAAAAAGTCATGTGCCCCAAACCAGCATCTCCAATCCAATTGTCAAAAAACTCTATTTTTTTTTTTCAGTTAAAAAGACAAAAACCTAAAAGCTCCACAACTTTGGATTGATTTGCCAATCATTGTGAGGGTTAAAAACAAATCACACCAGGGTGAGTTGGTCCCAGCAGGTGAGCATTCGTGGGCACTAGAAACATGTCCCAGGGTGTGTGAGGGAGGCTGGCACTGGGTTTGAGTCTGGTAGAAGTTGGAGGAACTGCCTCACTGGCTTCATCCCTCACGTCACATGGGTCAGCTGAAGACTTATGGAGCGGAGTGCCCCAGCTGGGTGGGAAAGAACAGGGACCCAGGCAGGAAGCAGGCTCCAATGCAAGAGCTATGTGGAATGGGGCAAGTATCCATTCATCGTTTTGAGTGAGCAGAGGGTAAGGAGAGATGGCAGAGGGGACTAGCCCTCCCTGCATGGTGGGGTAGAGGGCCAGGAAGCCCTAGCTGGAGCAAGCTCTTTGTTTTGAAGTTCAGGGGATGGGACTTGGGGCCTTTCTTTTGCATGCTAGGCAAGTGCTGTGCCACTGATTTATACCCCTGACACCCCTGAAGCATATTCTTAGCATCTCCACATGCAGGGAATGGGAGAGAGGGTGGAGATGGGGCTGGGTGCTTGGCTTTGGCCCTACACAGAAGTCACACCCTCCAGGGACATTAGGGCTGTTATCAGTCTGCTACATGCATGTTGTGGGAGTCCAGGTACGTGTGTAACACACTGGGTATCTGGAGAAGGTTGGGGTTGTCTTTTTGTTGTCATTGAAACTGGGAGACAGCAGACATGTATACTGGCCACAATTGCAACAGAAAAGAAAACTACGTCCAACATCCAAAGAAAAGAAAAGAAATGAGGTAATGGTAAGGGTGCAGAATGCCCTGGCATACGTGAGGTGGAGGGGCCATGGAAGAGGTAGGGATGCTGTTGCGCATGATTTTGGTGCCTGGGCACAGCCAAGAGCATGCACACAGCTGTCTGTAGCTGGGTGACTATGGACACTGTGTGCAGTGGGAAAGGCTTGTGGGGTCCACCTTTTGACATGGAGGAGGTGACTTCAAGGGGTTGGAGTGGCATCCTATGAAATGTATGAGAGGTAATGAAGACAGGGCAGGGAGGGGAGAAACCAAGGGCAGGAGGTGGGAAAATACAAAAGAACAAATACAGACAGATGGACACAGATACGGGTCCACTGAGGAATCGAGCACGAGGCTTGCTACTAGACTTATAGGCCCCTCTCTCAGACGTTGGGTGGTAAACCGTCCAGCCTGCAAATGAATATAAAGGGAAGAAAACAGAGAGACACTTATCAAGTACAGGTTGCTGCGATTCCTCCTCCTCCACACCAACAGCCACACCAGCCTCGTAACTTAACATCCACGGCTCCACCTAGCCCAGCCCAAGCACCAAAGCCACTGACCACAGAATGGGAGGAGGCAACAGTAGGAGCAGAAGAGAAGCGGCCCGGAGGAGGATGGGTGGGGCAGGTGGGCACCTTTATTAGTCACCATGATTTCTCTGGACAGAGATGGTGAGGACAGGAAAGCGCCTTATCGAGCAGCTGCTGCCGTCCATGGCAGTGATGAGCAGACATCCCAGCCTGAGAGCTGAGCCCTTGTCCCCTAGCCGTCCCGTGGACTTTGGAAGGACCCGGTGTTTACCACCGTCTGGCTCTGCTGTGGGAAGCGGGCAGGGCAGGGTAGCCAGGGCCTAGGAACGGGCATCGCAGAACACAGCAAGATGCCAGGCCCCGTTCCCTCCCCAGTCATCGGGCTGATCCCTCCTGGTCCCGGCCACTTCCTGAGGTCCACCTTAGGAAACCCATCACCTGCCTCTGAGCCGCTTACATGGCGGGGCAATTCCATTCTTTGTATCCAAAGACTACGCCTTTACATTCTTGTCCTTTTTTGTTTGTTTTTATAAAGCTGCTTAGCAGCCTTAGCTGTAGCTCTGGCCCCCTCTACACACACAGGCGTGCTCCTGGGACACCACTGAGGCCCTACGTGGCTGGCACATGCTTGGAGACAGGCAAGCTGGAAATCACCTTGGCCACGCGCTCCGCCTCCATCACTGGCTAAACCGGAGCAGATGTCTGTGGACAGGGAGGCCCGGACGGAGCAGGGCTGCTGGGTCTGAACTGCCTTGGTGCCCGGGGGCGTGCTGGCGTGGGCAGGGTCCTTAGTGGGAGGGCCTCTGCTGGAGTCAGACAAATGACCTGGGCGAGGGGGGGAGAAGAGGTGACAGGCACCATGAGGCGCCAATGGGCAGGGAAGGGTGTGGCTGGGTTGGCTTCCTACTCTCTGCTGGCTGACCTTGAGGAAGTTGAGTCTCCTTAAGAAAACCAGTACAGACAAGATCCTGGTCTAAAGTGCTGGGGCCAATCAAAGAAAGTGTCCCCCTTTACTAAATCCCAGTGGCATGCCAGACCTATGCTGTGCAAGTGGTAGGTAATGGACGTGGGTTCAAAGCAGCCTTTCTGTGAGTCACTGCAGAGCCTCCCCTTAGCTTTAGGATCGGCACTGGGTTTGGATCACTTGTGCAGGTGGCTCACAATTAGGGAGTGCCTGCCGGTAATTCACTAATGCCTTCCCATCTGTCACATTTGGAGACTGGGGTTTAGGATCCTCCCCACTCAGAGCACACCCTGCAGCACAGCTCCAAGCCTCAAAGGTACCCCGGCATGCAAAGAGTGCTGACTGGTGCCTGGCCTCTGCAGCACCAGGGACTGGGTACCGCTACTGCCAGGCCTGGAGAATAACCCATCCTCTCCCTGCCCATAAGGCAGCCACCTGACACCCAGTGAGCAGGAGCTACTGCGTGCCTGGGTGACAGGGCCAGAGGAAGCAGTTACTTCCGTCCATCCCAGGCTGTATCCTGCATGGAGGAGCAGGGATGGAGTGCCCTGGGGCTTCCTAGGTGCAATGTGGCCCAAGAGTGGCTCCTTCCTTCCACATGGGGCTAAGGCCTGGCTCCGAGCAGCCCCTATTATCACACAGGCCTTTCCATCTGGCACTAGTGTGGAGGCCTGAGGTTTCTCTGGGCTTGCAGAGACTCTCAGCTCTAGCAAAAGGAGGTCCAGGAAAAAGAAAACCCCACACACTCTTGCAGGTTTGGAGATATTGCAGCAAGTCAGAGCTAGCCTCTCAGGCTAACTTGGGGTCCCCCCCAGTACCCTCCCTCCTCAGCCCAGGTACAGCCCTCCCCTAGAAGCAGCAGACCTGTACTGGAGGCCACGACCTTGAGCTGTTGCACCAGAGGGTTCAGCAGCTTGCCAGCCTTCAATTTGCTCTTGCTGGTTTTTCTCCTGCGGCCCATGGGAGGTGCCGTGTGGAAGAACCCCACGTTGGGAGGGAGTGGCTTGCCTAAGCGGCGGTACAAGGCTTCAATCTCCTGCTTCTGTTGGCTCTGTAGCTCAGAGATTTCCTTCAGGTGCCTGGAGCAGAAGAGAAGAGGCAGGGCGGGTGGGCTTCCCCTATGGGGAAAGGCTGGACTGTGTGGGCACAGGGGATGCTACCTGTCTGCAGGCTTTCAACAGCACTATCTAAGCCAGGTGAGAACAAGGTGAAGGACATAGTTTTCAGACATCTGGAAACATGACTACTAAACTGTCTCAATAGCCAAGGAAGCAAACATTATTCCTCACCTATACTTCTGCTTGCAATTGAAACCCTAAGTTTCAGAGCAGACAGAGTAAATTAGTAGATGCCTGGAACCAAAACTACCTTCCTTCCTTTCTCTCTCTCTTTCTTCCTTAGACAGTCTCCTGGACCCAAGGCTGGCCTCAAATTTGCTATGTAACCAAAGACAAGCTTGGACTCCTGATTCTCCTGCCTCTACCTCCCAAGTGCTTGGATTATAGGTGTGTGGCACCATGCACAGCTGGCCTACCTCTGTTTATTAGGGCTAGGTGTGTTATTTCCTCCATGCAAGGCAACTGTGGAGCAGGTAGAGAAGGGACGGCACCACGTGAGACTTGTGGTTGGCGTATAGTTCCACTGGGGCTACTATGGAGGGCTACAGTGCTGGTTATGATGCAGGTGAAGGCAGGTAGACTGCTGGCGTGGGCAGTCTCTAGGACAGCTCGAGGGAAGGATGCAGTGGCCCCGGCTGGGCCCTATGGTCTCATTTGCCGCCTCCCTGCTCTTCTTCTGCAGTGGTAGAGGAGCTGAACTTCACTGCTCCTAGGAGGCCTGCTACCACCCCAACACGGGCCTAGACGATTTCTTCCATCTCTTGTGTTGGGGAAACAGGTGGTTTTCACAGCTGAAAATGAGAAGTTCTAACCTCTCTCCTATATCTTCAGTGATGCCCAATCTTGTGTTTTAAGACAGGGTTTTTCTATGTACTCCTGGCTGGCCTGGGGCTCAATATGCAGCCTAGGCTAGCCTTGAACTTGCAGCAATCCTCCTAGCTCCGCCTCCAGAGTACTGGAATTGTAGGAGAGGTGTTAAACCTAGCTCTCTAAATCTTTAAAAAAGACTTTAGCTCAAAAACAAACAAAAACAACAACAACAAAAAACCCCACACACATAAATAAAAATAAAATATCAAAGACCTAGTCAGTAAAATGCCTGCCATGGAAGCATGAGGGCATGTGTTTGGGTTGCTGGCATACCTGTAATCCCAGCACTGGGGAGGCAGAGGCAGGAGGATTCCCATGGCTTGCTGGCCAGGCAGTCCAAACAAATTTGTGAACCCCAGGTTCAGTGAAATGCCAAGGTGGGAAATGATTGAGACACCTGATTTTGACCTCTCTGAGCTCTTCCTTTGCATACACAAAGAAAGGTGTGTGTGCAAACCTGCACACTGACACATACTAGTGCACGCGCACACATGAACATTACCACACACAAACCAATCAATAAACACCAAGTGGAAGTGATTTTCTCCCTACAAATGCACAGAGAGACAGCAGTATTTCCAGAGGAATGCTGGCTGCCTGCGGGGCCGCATGTGTCAGTGGACAAGACCCCTTCTTCAGGATTCTGAGCACAGATCTGTTCTGAGGCTTCAGGTGGTGATTATTCCTCCACTTTCTCACCTCAACAGAAGTTCCACTATGGTCACTTGGGACTACCTTGCCAAGAGCCCCTAGACTGGCAGTCTTCATGCCCTGCCCTCCACACAATCTTGCAGAAACTTTGCAGTCTCACTGTCTCCTCCTCTCAGGGTGCCTGTAGTTCCTGAGCTCATTCAGACAGTTGCAACAAACCTCTGCTCCTCAGCCACTGGTGGAGTCTCATGGGCCACACCACAGGAGCTCCCCCATTAAACTCCACCCTCCCGTCCCAAAGGACAGCTTATGGCGCTAGTGATCCCTGAGCACAGAGGGGCAGAGTGAGTACTTTCTGGGTGAGAGGCAAGCAGAGAGAAACAGTGTCAGAGTCATTCCGAGATAGGGAGAGGCAGGCAGATCAACAGTGAGGGAAGGAGGGGAGGAAGGAAAGGCTGAAGAAGGTACAGATGTCCCGACCCCTAGCATGTCCTCCCAGAGGTGACAGAGGAAGGAGGGGTGATATGCCACCCAGAGGAGCCAGAAATCATGCAGGTGGCAGAGAATGGTTGACCCAGTGCAAAGATATCCTAGATGGGGCCTCTTTCCTCAGTTTGGAGGGTAGAAGTAAAAAGGTCTCTCTACTGTCCCATTGCTCGGATTAACACCCACCAGTGGACACTTCATGGCCAGAACCTAAACTCCATCCAACGTTACTCACCAGGCCCAGCCTGGCTAGATGAGCCCGCCCCAACCACGTTGGCCTGTGGCCGCCAACCCCTCCAGACAGACGCTGGTTGGGTGAGCTCCACTCTGGCCAGACGAGCCTTGCCCCCGATAATGGTGAGCCTCATCATTACATACTGGTCAAGTGAGCTGCACCCCTCATGCTATCCAGGTCAGCGCCCCCATCCCACACCTGACCAGGTGAGCCACGCCCCCCACCCCCGACGTACTTTTCCCGCAGACTTCGCAGTTCCTTCCTTATGTCTGCGTCCTCAAACTCTGAGTCATTGTCGCTGCTGATGTAGGAGGACTGGGAGTGGAAGGAGGTGATGCTGATGGTGGGGACCTTCACACCTGCCCTGCTGGGTGTCTCAGGGCCCAGCGAGCCCGCCCTTGAAGACCTGTGCAGGAAGGCAGTGGCCTTCTTCACAAAGTCACTTGCCACACCACCACTCCCTGGCAGAGAGGACTGCTTCTGCACCTGAGGCCGCCTCCTCGGGCACTCCTCCCCAGAGTCACTGGAGGCAGGCTCCTCAACGCCAACCTCGATGGAGGAGGCTGTCTGTACCCGCCGCACAACCAGCTTCACATCAGGGCTGGAGGGGATCTCATCCAGGTAGACATCAGGTGGGGCAGAGTACCGCAGGCTGTGAGGCGACGCCAGGGTCCACTCATCTTGTGTGCTGACCACAGAGAAGCGGCCCACGGTTTTGGCTGGAGAACTGCTGTCCTGCTGCCCTGGCCGCTTATGAGGGGACCCGGAGACCCGAGCGCCACGCATCTGGGCTGGGCTACCCTCTGTGAAGGTCCCCGGGCAACTCTGCACGGGTGCAACCAAGGCTTCTCTGGGAACGCTACTGTTCTGATCTTTGGGATCCATGTGTGCGGTAGGGATGGAAGAAACAGGGGCATCCTGAGGGAAGGATGAAGCGAAGAGTCTATGAGAACCAATTGTGGTTAGAAACCCCTGCCCCCTCTGGCTAGTGTGTTGAGTCACCTTTACCTGGGGGACACTGGGTGCTGGGGGGGAGTCTGAGGCCACCTGCCCTGTGTCACTGTCACAGCCCAGGGTGTTGCTGGAAGATGACTCTGCTGTAGGAACATGACAGCATTACTGAGGCTGGAGAGAGAGAATAGTAAAGGATGGCTCACAGCCCAGAGGCCCAAGAGGTGGGGGTGGCTGCTGGGCAGGGAGGGGTGACATTCCAGGGGCTCTGGAGACTGAGAAGGCACTGTGGTGCCCTATCTCGGGGACATCACACCCTGGAAGACATCCACAATCCTGGGGAAGGGAAGGGGTGTTGGAAGGAACACTCTTGCTTTGGGCACTCTGTACTTTGGTGGCTGAAGGACACAGTAAACAGATCCCAGGCCTACGTCTGTGGGCCTAGGGAATGCCTACTACATGTGTGTACACACGTACGTACACACACAGACACACACAGACACAGACACACACACACAGACACACAGACACACAGACACACAGACACACACACACACACACCACTCCTCTGGTGCTCTGTTTTCAGAGTGGGACAGCACAATGTTTCTGGCAAGCTTCCTTGGGTTGCTATGGAGAGCCATGGAGAAAAGCCCAGAGAGAAGTGTGCGTGAGCAGAGATCCTTTCACAGTAAAGTCGCAGGCAGGATGGGGCCAGAGTTAGGCCATAGCTATGGGGGTGGGGGTGGGGTGTGAAGATGCTAACCAAGCCTCCAGGGAGACTGGGGAGCCACCACACACCAAGAGAGAACACAAATGGACACATGGACTTACACAAGTGTGCTTTGAATCCTCTATAGAGGAACCTCACATTCCTGGGGAGACCTGATTCCAGTCTTTATTACATGTCCCCAGCTTATAAGTAACACTTAATCCCCTTCCTCACTTTGCGTACTCCAGTGACAGGGGCTCACCAACAGCTACATTCCTTCTATGTCTGTGCCCGTGACAAAGTTTACCTGTTTGGACCCGGATCATGAGTCAGCCTTCTGGAACAATCCCTCTACTGCCTACCACGACTTCTGAACTCTGAGACGCATGTGGATTTGTGACTGCAGGTAACACCCCTTATAGGACATAGAGGCTTCATCACCTCTTCTATAGGATCTGGGATGCTGACCTCAGCTCGAGGCTGGCACTGGGTTAAGGGTAACAGAAGCTGCCTCTGACCTCTTGAAGCACTGTCCCAGGAACCAACTCAGCTGCCCTGTGGGTCCACCAGGTGGAGCTGGACTGCCCCCTGACTGCAGCTTAGCCCTGAGAGCCACCTGCCACTGAGAGTAACCCTTACCTTGCCAACCCTTAAGAAATCCAGCTGAGGAAACCCGGCACCTTAGAAGGTAGGCCAGACCCCTAGGGTGAAGACTCAAATGTTTGGTAACAATCCAAGAACCATGTGATCTCAGCAACTCGGAAGGCTGAGGCAGGGATCAATGCAAGTTCAAGGCTAGCCTGGGCTACACAGCTATCTCAAAAGAAAAAAGGGCTGGTGAGATAGTTCAATGGGTTATGATACTTGCCACCAAGTTGATGACTTAAGTTTAATCCCCAAGATCCTCATAAAGGAAGGAACCAGTCACTGCAAGTTAACCTCTGACCTCTGCATAGACCACAGGAACCCATGAACCTAAGCAAGAGTCCTCCTGAGGTGCACAGCTGCTAGGGGCAACCGAGGAAAGCAGTGGGGTCTGAGACCACTCTCTACCCCATTCCCTTATTCTAGCCTTCATGTTCCCAGACAGGCCTCTTTGGATTGTGAGAGCAGTTCTGTCTGTGGGCTGTTTCATCTCCGAAAGCATGAGTGTGCAAAGGCTCTGGGCTCCAGGAGTACCGTGGCACCTGCAGAGTGTAGCCTGCACTACTACCTTGACCTTGAGGTGTTACCTGTCATTGGAGAAGACGCACCCTGTTCCCGCTGGGCCAGGGCCCATCCTGCAGGGGCCGTTTCTGACTTTTCCAACTGGAAGAAGAAAAAAAAAAATTGGAAGAATTGACTTATCAATATCTTTTTTCCCCCCTTTTTCCAAGACAGGGTTTCTCTGTGTAGTTTTGGTACCTGTCCTGGATCTCGCTCTATAGACCAGGCTGGCCTTGAACTCAGAGATCCGCCTGGCTCTGCCTCCCGAGTGCTGGGATTAAAGGCGTGCGCCAACACCACCCGGTTGGCTTATCAACATTTTAGTAACTAAACTCTAAACCGCTAATCTGTGACCCTGCCATGGGTGGAACTGTCCCCTAGCCTGCCCTGCCTCCTCCATATGAACAAATTGAACTGAGTCGCCCGGCACCACACACCACAGGTGCACCACCAAGAGCCAACCAGGACCCGCATAGCTAGGATGCCTGCCCACCTCCAGCCATAGCCAGTGAGGGTGTATTGGGGTGAGTCAAGCTACTCACTGAGGGCTGGGCCTGCTGGGTGAGGCTTGGGGTCCTGTCACTCAAAGCTGAGGGCAGGTCTCCTCGCAGGGGCTCCAAGGTGAAGTCTCTATCGCTTGCCTCCATGGGAGTCCCAGCTGAGGCTGAGGAGGTGGGCACGTGCTCCTGATAGAGCAGAGTCCGCAGTTTCTCATCCAGGCTCTTGATGGTGTTGTCCACGAAGCCTACCCTAGGGGGTGGCCCTTCCCCATCTGATTCCAAGGCTGAGGGTGGTGGTGGGGGAGCAGTAGGCCCCAGGGGGGGACTGGGGAGCTGGGGAGTTGCCAGGCTGATAGTTCCCACTGTGTTGGGCAGCGGGGGTGGTGGCTGACCCGGTACAGGCTGTGTGGCCCCAATGGGGGGGCTGGGCTCTGGCACTGAAGCAGGCAGGGGCTCCCCTATAGTGCTGACCTCCCTGGTTGAGATGGGCTCCCCCAGACCTGTAGAGCAGCGAGAGGCTTCTGGAGCTGGGGTGCAAGGTCCTTGGCCAGTGCTGAGGGGCTGGGTAGCACACTGGGTATGGTGAGTCTCGACCAGTGGCTGGTGGGTCTCATGGATACTGGCTGGTCCTTGATGGGTCCCTGGGCCCCCTGCCTGCACGGCAGTCCCTGATGCTGACTCTGGCACGGTGCTGGTGGCTGGTGCTGCCGGGATTACAGTAGTCACAGGAGGGGAAGACGGGGCCAAGGGGGCTGATGCTCCACCAGGAGGGTTGCTGGAGCCTGCTTGGCTCAGGAGCTGCTGAGCAGCTGGGAAACTAGGTTTGTCCTTCAAGGACAGCTGGTCTGCATAGGGCGCTGGGTCTAGAAGAAAAAAGGGAATGATTGGCATCATTCTTACCCTGACCCTCTTCAACCAGTCCTTCCCTGGCTGCACTGACTGCCTGGCTGGGGCCCCCACAAACTCATCTTTAAGTTCCAGTCTGCCACTCAGTCCCGTGCAGAGCACTGCCGTCAGCTCTTACCCACGGCTCTCCGTTCCTGTAGAGTAGGCTATGGTGTTCTATACCATCCCTTTCCTACCATCTGGCTGTAGATCTTGTCAGGCATGGCCTTCTCTCGTCCACCTATCTGTCCACACTGTTTGTCCATGCTGGACAAAACTTGAACATGAATTTACAAAGCGCTGAGTGAAGCGGTGAGTTATATTTACATCCTTGCCCCAGAGCAAGGAGGAACCCAGAACCTTCCAATCCATCAGATGCCCAATGTTTGGTACATTCAGAACACAGAATCAGCAAAGAATCCTAGGAGTGAAGGAGCTGGGGAAATGCTGTGGAACAATCTTTGTACACTGTAAATATGTATTGCTCTCATTGTTAATAAAAAGCTGATTGGCCAATAAGCAGGCAGCATTTTGAGGGCAGAAAGAATGCTGGGAAGGAGGAGGGCAGGGTCTGAAAGGTCTCTAGGAGACGCAGGAGGAGCAAGACATGCTGGAGAACAGGTAAAGCCACGAGCCATGTGGCAGTACATAGATTAATAGAAATGGGTTAATTTAAGTTGTAAGAGCTACTCAGTAATAAGCCTGAGCTACAGCTGAGCATTTATAATTAACACTAAGTCTCTGTGCGTTTATTTTGGAGCCAGTGGTCCTGACAAAAACTCCGCCTACGGGGGATCACATGAAGACAAAGTCCAACAGTGTCCTGCTAGAGCACCCAAGGCCCTAAAGGCAGTCACAGGGACTGTGGATGGGAACCGAAGGGAGGGCACAGGGTGAGGTATGTCTCAAACCCATATGGGTTTGGAGCTCGCCATTTCTCGCTTTCTACACAGAAGCCCTGTGCTCTTTTACAGACAGGGACACAATGTGCAAGACTAAGGCTGAGGAGCTGGCTCCACGGGTAAAGTGCCGGCCATGCAAGCATAAAGACCTGAGTTCAGACCCCCAGCATCTACCCAGAAGCCAAGCATGGTGGCATGTGCCTATAATCCCAGCACTGGGGGTGTGGGAGGGGGGACAGGTAGATTTCTGGAGCTCACTGGACAACCAGCCTAGCCAAACTGGAAAGTTCCAGGTTCTATGAGAGACCTTTTCTGAAAAAATAAGATGGAGGCCTTAAAAAAAAAAAAAGTGGAGAGCAACCTAGGAAGACTCTGAGCATCAACCTCCAGCCTCTACACACAGACACATGTAGACTCCCACATGGACACGTGCAAACTCCATACCTACACAGAGTCTCTTATACACACACACACACACACACACACACACACACACACACACACACACA
>CABHPR010115819.1:0-13173 GCA_902168415.1 Peromyscus melanophrys | reverse complement strand
TCCTTTCTTTCCTTTCTTTCCTTCCTTCCTTCCTTCCTTCCTTTGGTTTTTCGAGACAGGGTTTCTCTTTGTACTTTTGGTCCCTGTCCTGGATCTCGCTCTGTGGATCAGGCTGGCCTCGAACTCACAGAGATCCACCTGCCTCTGCCTCCTGAGTGCTGGGATTAAAGGCGTGCGCCACCACTGCCTGGCTGAAGTGTAATTTTCATAATTCATCAAGTTTTTTGGTTCTCCTCTGTGGATAGTTAATTCAAATGAACACATCTGTCACCCACTTCTCCATTCAAGACCCCCACCATCTACAAACTTGCTATGAATAGTTTCCAGGATCACTCAGCATGTAGATAAGGGTGAGGGTTTAACTCTGTACTTAGCCCCCCATCTCTATTCATTAACGACATACCACACTGTGGCACTCCACAGTCCTCCTACCCCATGACACACTGAAATTTATCCGCCTTGTGACAGGGCTTTCCTTGGACCATGGAGCATCCATGTATAAGAAAAGGAAGATGGAATGTGTGAAGAGATCCTCGTTTTGATAAGTCTTCCAGGGAAGGTTACTGGCCCCTGGCTTCTCAGGCTAGGCTGAGCCCATGCCCCTGGCTAGAACACACCTCCTCTCAGTGTATAGCTCACTGGGTTTTACTAATAAGATGACCTTTTCCCAGTGGTAACAAATCTCCAAAAGTACAAAGGAATTCACTGGAAACGTATGATAAGGAGAAAACACTGAATTACATATCCTTTTATGAATGTAGCATGATGGAAACCCAAGTTATTTAATGATCAGCTCTTTCTTGCCAAGTGATGAAGAATTAAACCTATGTTTGTTCCAATGACTAGTTCATCCTCCTAAGCATCATAAAAATCAAGACTTAACCAACAGTGCTGAAGGCTAAGTTTACAGACATCTGTGGGGAGAGGTGCAAGCAGCCTCAGGAGCAGATGAAGAACACCATTATCCACGTGACAACTGAGAATTAGGTGGTCTCAGAATCCCACCTCCCCATGCAAAGCAGGGTTCAGAGAGCCTGTTCACCATGGGTGTACTGCAAGGTGACAAAGACAGGCAGGAGGATCACTAGGTAGTTCTGAGTAGGAAGGGCCAGAGCCCATCAGCACACAGTCACCTGAGCAGTGAAGATAATACGGCCAGCTCAAGCGCATGCTGTCTGGTGGCTGATCCAGGAGAAAACACGGAGAAAGGGTAACATGGCCCTGTCAGCTGCCCTTTGGAGGGACAGTATGGAGTGGCAGCAGCCCCTTGCATGATGCCGGGTACCCACCACATCCTAGGACAGGCCTGCATGGACAGGAGCTCCTAGGTTGCCACAGAAGGGGGTCTGGGCTCTGTGTACTCCTACCTTGGCTGGCTTCTGGCTGTAAGGAGCTTAGAGGAAGTGGGGGTGATGACTCAGAAGTGTCTGTTGCTGGGTGTTCAGCCACTGGACAGATGATAAACCACCTCTTCCCCGTGTGCAAGACTGAGAAACAGAGCATAAAGAGGTGCTGAGAGGGAGCCAGTACCTCTAGGCCAGGGACCCTACTACTGTACCAGACCCCATGACCAGCTCTAGGAAGTGCATTCTACCTGTGGGGGCTCCTCCAGAAGGAGTGGGCAGGGGATTCAGCTCTCACTTATAATCCTGAACAGCTTCACTCCATGACTCAGGTGGCCTTCCAGGCCCCTTGAAAAGGAGGCCTTAGGGAAGGGCTACCACCTGCTCCTCTCAACCAGAAGGGCATAGGGTGGGAACTCAGCTCAGGGAGCCTCACTGGCAGCTGCAGACTCTCAGAAGAGCCTGATTCAGTTCTTGGGGTGCCTGTAGCACCAGCCTTGAAGGAAGTGATGGCAGCTAGTAGTTAGTGGCTGCTGGGACAGGGTAGCCATTGCCAGCTGAGAGAGCCTCGTCACCACTCCCACAATCCTTCCGGTGCAGTGGCCAAAGTCTTTGCTGCTATGCTCAGCAGGGACCTTCAGTCAAATGCCTGCTTTAGAGCACAGAGGGTGCGGGGAAATGGTTCTTCCCTAAGGCTGGCTACTCTGCTAGGGACAGCTGCCGGGACAGGCTTACCATTCTGCTGATAGACAGGGGCGTTGGCTTGGGACTGTCCGTTCTCCTGCATGAGGGAAATGGATTGCAGGTCAGCAGCCATGCTCACTGAGAGCTTATTTCTGAGCCTCCTGCCTGCGGCATCTACCAGCATGCCCTGGGGACCTGGGCTCTCACCTCCCCTGTGGCCAGACCACAGGTACCCAGGTGTGGAGGGCTGGTCCCTGTGTCAGAGCCATGGTCAGCATCCGTGTCCTCACTGAGCATGTCTTCCGCCTTGTCCATGACATCCTTCATCTGTTCGATGAATGTCTCTCGCTCGGCGGGCAGGATGAAGTCATGCTCTACCTGCAAAGGGACACGGGACTGCTGGTGACAACCTCCCATAGACCATGACTGCATGGGGGCTCTATCGGGGACATACATACCTCTATCTGGCCCTAGGTCCCAAGGGAAGGCATGACAAAGGCTGTGTCCCCTGGTCAGAGCTGAGCAGCCGAGGGAGAGAGCTGACGGCCCCAGAGACACAGGAATGCAGTTGAGGCTGAAAACGCTATCCCCATACAACCAGATAGTCCCATGTGGCACTGCTTTCCTAGAGCAAGAGCTGGTCATGGAACTCCAGGCTAGCCCAACAATCTCCAAGAAAGATAGGTGCACGAATCCTGGTTCTAGGGGAGAGGGCCTAATTGGGACACAGCACTAACAAGGAGTCACACTTATTTTCCCTAGAATAATAATAACAGTTGTTGTTATTATTATTATTATTATTATTAATTATTTAAGATAGGGTCTCACTGAGTAGCCTTGGCTGTCCTGGAACTCACAACATACACCAGGCTAGCCTCTAACACACACAGATACCCTGCCTCTGTCTCCCAAGTGCTGAGATTAAAGGCAAGCACCACTATGACTGGTTCCCCAGAAATCTTTCCGACTGACCTTCTTCACAAGTCATCTTCACAGAGCTCTTGCCCTGTAGCCACATGGCTCTTCTAAATGCTAAGTCCAGACAGCTCTTTCCAGTTGGCCAAGCTGGCTCAGCTGAACTGACGCTCTGGGTAGATGTCTGGTCCTAGCCTTGCTGCTGTCCCACTAAGAACAGTACCACCATCTCTCCAGATAACAGTCGTGGATCTTGGCAGCCAAGCATAGGGCTACGTAGCATCCACTCATGTCAGAAAGTGTCCTCCTGGCAGGCCAAGACTGAGGCCAGGAACTCACGATTCTATCTGTACTGCCTCCATTGGCTGGCTTCTCATGGCCAAGGGGCTCTTGTGGAATGACTGCCTTCCACCCTTCACACAGCAGTGGGGGCAAAAGCAGCCCAGACCTGGGGTGTGGGGGAGACTGGAAGGCACCACAGCCTGGATATCAGGGCCTCTGGGCTGGGCTCACCAGAATACAGCCACTGTCCTTAATGTTCCTGGGTGGCCTTGGCCCACTGTGTCTTGGCTACCTCAGGCAGATTCAGCATGATCTGCCCCTCCCCGTACAAAGAGCTCCAGAAGAGAAGTCAGCTTCCTCTTTCCCTGGGGTCTCCAGTATCTCTGCCCTTTCTAACCACAGCATTTCTTCCCATCCATACAAATGTGTAGCTTCACACATGCCTGGACCATCCATCCTCGGTGGGTGACCCTGTAGCTCCTACAACGAGATAGCTGAAGTGCAGAATTCTCACAGCCACCTAGGCAACACCCCTGGAGCACACACGGCCACTCTCCCAAGCCAGGACAGCCTCAGGCAGAGTGCAGAGGAGTCAGAGCACCAAGGTGTGTGACACAGGCAGAGACATGCAAGAGCATATGGAGTGTTCTAAATCTGTGCAAAAAGAAACAAAAGCTCCTACAGCTTCCTGATAGGTATGTTTCTTCTTTTTCAAAAGAAATTAAAGAGATCAAAAATAAATTTAAAAATAAAACAGAGAAAAAACTAAAATTTCAGGGTTCAAGTATAAATTTAAATCAAAGCCAAGTTAACTCAAACATCTGGTTTCCTCTTTACAATGGTCTACCAGGGTAATGAGCCCACGACCCAAGCAATGGAGCATCCCTCAAGCGGTAAGATGGCCCCAGATGGGGCAATGCTTGTCTGAAAACACCTGTGAAGATTAATATTCCTGAAATCAAAGGACTTGGAATCACCTAGGAGACAAACCTCTGGGCACGTTCATGATAGAGTTCCTACCTTAGGCTTACTGAGGTGGGAAGATTCATCATAAATGTGCAAGGCATGTTCGTGGACTAGAGTCCCAGACTGAACACAAAGGGAAAAGGTGGCTGGGCACCAGCATTTCTCTCTCTCTGCTTCCTGACTGTGGTGCAGCGTGAGCAGCTCCTGTTGCCATGGCCTTCAACACCATGCCGTGAGCTAAACACTTCTTCCTTGTTGTCAGGCATCTGTCACAGCAGTGAGACAAGTACCCAACACAGCACCCTATCCACCATCTACACCTGTGCTTCCCTGGAGACAAGTACCCAACACAGCACCCTATCCACCATCTACACCTGTGCTTCCCTGGAGACAAGTACCCAACACAGCACCCTATCCACCATCTACACCTGTGCTTCCCTGGAGACAAGCACCTAACACAGCACCCTATCCACCATCTACACCTGTGCTTCCCTGGCGCCTCCTGGTGCCTCCCACCCCGACGCAGGAACAGGGAACAAGGCAGAGCGCCATCAGGAAGCAGGGACTGCATATGGACTGTCTGTGCACTTACATCCTGCTTAGTTGGGGAAAAGTGTTCAGATAACTTGGCTTTAAAATGTGTGATTCAATCCTCTCCACAGTTCACAAGAAAAAACACAATAGAATGAGAGGAGGGAGGGTCAGGGCATCCGGGGACCTAAGACTAAAAAGACGAATGTTTACAAAGCTCAGCAAGATAACAACTGACCGAGAAACTGTGCAGGGGCCTTTCGTGTGTGTGGTGCCTGAGAAGATGAACACATACATACACGTATTTGCATGTGTGCGCACACACACACAAGCACGCACACACACACAGAGAACAAGCTACTGAAAACAAGTAGACAGGAACATGTGGACACAGAATCCCTAATCACTGTGCTGTGAGAGCAAGAAGGGGAACTGCAGAAACAGGGTAGTGGGCAGCGTGGCAGACAGAGGCTAAGGGACCACTTCTTGGGCATTTTTTGCATTATTATTATGCTTCTATAGCTCAGTCTAGAAACGTTTTTGCCCTGCAAGTACAAAGACTTGAATTTGATACCCAGGACTCACACAGAAAAAAAGAAAAAAAAATCATATGTGGTGGCATCCTTGTAATTCCACTCTTGAGGAGGTGCCTAAGGAATGGCACCTAAAGCTGTCTTCAGTCTACGTACCCAACGTGCACACATGCATAAATAACATAAAGTACATATGTTGTGGAATGCTTTCCTCCAAGCATAACAATCACATAACATGACATCTTAACAAGAGCAGCCCTGACTACCCACATACGATTCTCAATCAGACAGGGCCAGTTTACATCCCACATGTTCGGAAGGCAAAAGCCCTATTGTCCTCAGTCAATGGCTCTGCAATGCTACTAGGCTTGAGGGAAAGGGATGGTCTGAGCTTCATTTGCACAAGAAACAAAGCTATGCATCTACAGCCTGCTTGTCTCCTAGGCTCTGGGGGATGGTGGTATTAGTTACCTAGAGGATTAGTCTGAAAAGCTTACACTGTTTGCCAATATGGTCTAGCAGTGTATGGGCCCACAAGAACTTCATAGCAGAAGACAGCTGAAATATTAAAAGCTAAATAACACCAAATATTCCATGATAGATGGCTTCCTCTAGAAAAACACCTTGAAATTTCTAGGTATAGCTTTAATATACAGCGGAATCTCTATAATATATTCTTACGGCCTGTAAGATGGGTGAGTCCATCCTGCCAGTCAATGTCTTCTGCACTTTCATAGACAGTTGGAGATCCAAGTTCTCCACTTCTAGTAGGGCTAAGTGCCAGGGACAGAGCAGTATTTTCTGGTAACATAGGCAAGGAATCTAAAGATGTCTGTGGGTAAAAAGGGGCTCCTGGTGGGCTCTCTCCAGCAGGGAGGGTTGGCTGCAGGTGGAGGTGCTGGCAAAGGTATAGGGTCCAGGGAAGGAGTACAGGGCTTGGGTCTGTACTTTCAGAAGCCAGGGAGGCTGACAGACAACTCTAAGCAGGGACCGCAGGACCTTAAATGCTGGGACGCAGTTTCCATTTGCTTATCCAGGTCACCTGGCAAATTCCTCCTATTCTTCTAAAGGACAGGAAGAGTTATGGCTAACATCCCTGAATTGTCCTCACACAGGAGCCTGGGGAAGAGCCCACAGAAACCACCTGCAGGAAGCTGATATTCTTCTACCTGGATACCCACAGCTCTGGGGATAGCTGTTAGGCTCTGGGCCTAACCCATAGGCCCCCAAACACCTCCATTGAACTCAACAGGTTAACTCCAACAAGAGTCTAAGGACCTCAAGGAGGTGGCCTCATCCCCTGACCCAGCCTTACCATGTATGTGGCAATCTCATCAGGAGCATCCCCATCAAGGTCAAACTTGAAGGTCACCATCTTATGGTTATGCGTTTCCAGCTGACATTCCACCATCTTGTCCCCCGTGTTACACACCTGCAGGAAGTCATGATCAGATTGCAGAGGACTTTACACCCATGTGCCCCAAACCACAGCCACTCACATTCAGAATAGTGAGCCGAGGCCGGCTGGCCCTCTCCTGCCGGGAGCGCGCACGAGTGGACCTACGGTGGTGTTTCCGGGCAGCCCTACCCTCCAGCCTGCCCCCTCCAAAGGTGCCTTCACAGCTATCACTCAGGTCTCTTCCAGAGGTAACATCGGAACCTCCAAAGCTGAGGGAAAAACCGAGAATGTTAACAGCATACCTTGGATAAGCAGAAAATCCACTCTAATCAGTCCAGTCTTGGGGCTTTAAAACTTTAAGTGGCTAAAGTTGTGACCTACAGAGATAGCACCCAGCTTGCAAGGGGATCCCGAGAACTCTCTTCCTCCAGTACCCATCCTGAACCACTCATGGGCCCAAAGGAAGTGCCAGCTTCCCAGTGGTGGGCTGTATGATTGTGGTTCGGTTCTCTAGACCTTTTGCCTATGAAATGGGTCTGCATGCCTCATTTTCCCCATCTGAGCAAACACGACATCAGGAACTCTAAGCTGCTGTGAGGACTGTGGAGTCTGCTGAGCTTCCTGCATACACAACATCTAGTCTTCTGGGATGATGGGATCCACAGCTACCTCCCATACCCACCTCAATAAGAACGACACTACCATCCCAGAGCACAGGAGGAGAAACCTGAACACCCGGGTCTAGGCATACCTGAGGCCACTGAGACTCTGCCTAATGCTTTCCCTTCTGGAAGCCAGGACCCACAGCTCAGCAGTGACCAACAACAACCAGAACTCAACCTGGACTGACAAGGACTAGTGCCAGAGTCCATTGCCCAGCAGGGGCTGACAACAACCAAGATTCATCCTGGATTAACAAAGACCAGAAAGATGGGCTCTGAGCCACTACTGAGTCTGATTTGGAAAAGGGGGGCAACGCCTGTTAAAAGTCTTGGTAGCGTCCTGGCAAACTGGGGCAGGATCTGAACGAAAGCGCCAAGCAGTGCTGGGCTGGGCCAAGCTGGCTCCCAAGCCTGCGCCCCCCACCCATCCTGAGGGCAAAGCAGAGCAGTACCTCTCACAGCTCTGTGGGGGGCCAGGGGGCTTGTCTTGTGAGGCCTGCTCCTAAAATAAAAACCAGAGTAAAAGAACAGGGTTACATTGTGCTGACCTACCTCCCTTTGGTGAGGCCAGACACAGCATGCAGCTGCCTCCCCACCTCCTCTGAGGCTCTCTCCACACAGGGCCCAGTGTGTGGTGGGATGATCTTGAAAGGCTCAGAGGCGAGCAGATTCCTGAAACCCAGGGTTGCTTCTTTCCACAAATTGCTAACCTACTTTGATCATTCCTCTAAAAGGACACACAGGGTTTGTGAGTGCCCTGTACATACTCTCTGAGGAAAACCCATTTCTGAAACTCATGCTCTCCCTCCCGATGTGGGCCAGTGGAGACTGAGAGGCAGAGAGGCTTGGAGTAGCTGTCCCAGAGCACACTGTGCCTCCTTCACCCCTAGAGCCGAGCCCCCAGGTGGCTTGAGCAGGGAACAAGGGCACACACCTCTTGAGCCACTTCCACCGTGAGCTGGACAGCAGGGCAGGGACCAGCGACTGCAGGCCCAGTGGGCAGAGGTGCGTTTGTTGGCGGGAGTAGCGTAGAGGTCTGGGTGGGCACGCTCTGAGAGGCTGCAGCCACTGTGGGGGCCAGGGAGCTGGGGAGCTTGGGCAGGAGCTCGGGGGCAGTAGGCAGCAGAGCATCTGGCAGAGGAGGGGAAAGGACAGCAGGCGGCAGGGACACAGCAGAGACTGGAGCAGCGACATCCGCAGTGTATGGAGGAGGGTGGCCCAGCAGGACCTGGGGGCACAAGGGATGAGAATGCAGGCTGGGTACCAGGGAGCAGTGGCGGAGGCTGTGCCCAGATATGTCAGCGAGCACACAGGTTTGGGAGGATAAGGAACGTCTCTCTCTGCGATCCACATGTTCCCCAAAGGTAATCCTTGTCTTAGAGCACAACTGGAATGCAGACATGAGCCTCCTGACACACTTCCGTGTGGGAATACACAGACCTAGACTCCTAGGAACTTCAGAAGAAGCCCAGAAGAGTCAGAATGCAACACACACTTAGTATCTAGGCTGGGCTCCGGCTGTCTCCTCGGGACATCAACCTCTGGCTTCCCTGGCCTTCTATGTAGTTCAGAGCCTGGGGTAGCTGTTTCCAGTCACAGATGCACCCTGCAAGTGCTCAACACCTGCCAGCTCTCACAAGGTGATGTGGAATTCTGGCTGACTTTCCCCTGTGGGTGTTTCTCTTCAATAGTTCTTTGGGGGTAAAAAGTAAGATAAAGAGAAAACAGGGTCCATAGATTTCAGTGCGAGAACACACCATCCATGGCCCCAGGTAGGCTAAGAGGCTGGAAATTCCGTCATTTTGTCTCTCAGAACACTTTGCTCCTGTACACATACCTTCTGCTGGAAGGGATGCCTGTGGGGCAGCCAGTCGAGCTCATCAATAAACTTCTAGAAGCTTAATGTAATTAAAAAATTCTTTTTAGAAGAGGGTCAGTGTCCTGGTTAGTTTTCTGCACTCTGACACATTAGAGAGGAGGTAGGCTCAGTTGAGAAAATGCCTTCATAAATTCAGGATGAAGGCAAGCCTGTAGGGCATTTTCTTAATGAGTGATTGGTGGAAAAGGGCTCAGCCATTGTGAGTGGGGCCATTCCTGGGCTGGTAGTCCTGGGTTCTATAAGAAAGCAGGCTGAGCAAGCCATGGGGAGCAAGCCAGTAAGCAGCACTCCTTCATGGCCTCTGTATCAGTTCCTGCCTCCAGGTTCCTGCCCTGTTTGGGTTCCTGTCCTGACTTCCTTCTATGATGAACAGTGATGCAGAAGTGTAAGTCTGTTAACCCTTTCCTTCCCAAGTTGCTTTTGGTCATAGTGTCTTATCACAGCAATAGTAACCCTGACTAGGACAGTCAGCAAGATGGTTCAGTGGGTAAAGGCCTTGCCACTAAACAATGACCTGAGTTTGATTCCTAGGACTAATATGGTAGAAGGAAAAAAAAAATCAACTTCTGCAAGCTGTCCTTGTGGCACACACAAGCAGCACCCCCTATAACATAAACAAATAAATGTAATTTAAAAGTAAAAAACCAGGCCTGGAGAGATGGCTCAGTAGTTGAGCACATACTGCTCTTGCAAAAGACCCAAGTATGGTTCCCAGCATCCAAGTTGGGCAGCTCACAATAGCCTGTAACTCTAGCTCTATAGGGATCTAACGCCTCTGGCTTCTGTGGCAACTCCACTCATATATATGAACATACCTAAACACAGACATACACATAATTAAAAACAAAAATAATTGTTTTTAAATTAAGAATAAAATAAACTTTTAGAAGCTCTACCAGCCAGCCAGTTGAAGAACCCACCCGTCTGTAGCAACCCCAGAACCCAGAAAGGCCAGCAGCAGAAAACAAGGCCCAGAACACACAGATGGTGCTAGACCCTGCTCTCCTGCTGCTTAGTAACCTTTGACACCTTCTCATTCTAGCCGTTCACTCAATGAGAACACAAGACTGATGTGGTTCCTCCCACTGGCTTTTTAGACAAATGCTTTCCGCTGGCCAATAAATACTACTCCCACCCATCTCCAAACACAAATGTCTCCAGAAATGAGATAGTGAGAAATCATATGGAAGGAGTTGAATACACACTGAGTGAGCACACAGAACTGAGCCATGTGGCACCTGGCACCAGAGTGCTCCCCCTGGACCCTTCACTCTTCACATGGCACCTGGCACCAGAGTGCTCCCCCTGGACCCTTCACTCTTCACATGGCACCTGGCACCAGAGTGCTCCCCCTGGACCCTTCACTCTTCACGGCAAAGCCAGGAGGTGCTGGTCCACATCAGAGGAACCCGAGGTTCAAATGGCAGGGGACATGCCTCAGCTTCAGAGCTGTCAGGGCTCAGAGGTGGGGTGAGGTCAGGGCTGGAGAACCCCCCCAGGTGAAAGTGTCAGATGGGGAGATGCTGAAGTGTGTGTGTTGGGGGGGGGGGCTGCCAGGTGGAGAGAGTATCTTCACCAGGTCCCCAGTGGAAGACACCCAAGTAAAGAAGGCCTCTGATGAGGGGACTCTCAAGTAGGAAGCATCAGGTCTGTTCTTCCTTCCCCTCATTTGGGTTTAAACAGAATAGACAGGAACTCCAAACATGAATGTCCTGTGCAGGCTCCTGCCACAAGGCACATATCCCTACGCACCACAGCATCCCTTCATTGTCAACTTGGCACACTGTATGCATCATCACCTGACACCAGGGTGGTTACCTGTCCCACAAAAATCCTCTTCCACCCGGCAGCCCAGCAGCACACAGACCCCCTTGCTATTCTCTGCTTTGTCTCTCTGTTCAAATAGGAATGCCCATTCTGCCTTGCTTTGCCCTCTGGGTTAGCCTGGGCTACATGCAAGTCCTGGTATCCACAGAGGAGCCACTTCAGGCCAGTAGGACTGCCAGCACTGGTGTGAGGGTGGGGGAGTGTTCCACCACAAAGCAGAGGCAGGGAAGGAGCGTGGAACCCCTCAGCCATCCTGATGCTCCAGCTCCTGAGAAGGCAGCAGGTGCCCCACACTGGCTCAGGCCTCTGTCTCCAACGTTCTCTTCACAAGAAAAGTCAACCAGGGGCTGGGGAGATGGCTCAGAGGTTAAGAGCACTTGCTGCTCTTGGAGAGGACCTGGGTTTGATTCCCTAGCACCTATATGGTGATCACAACCATCAATAACTCCAGTTCCAGGGAATCTGACACCCTCTTCTGACCTCTGCCAACACCAGGCAGCCACACAGACAGTACAAATACACACGGAGGCAAAACATTCATACACATAAAAATTAAACCAATCTAAAAAGTTTTAAAAAAGAAGAAAGGTTAACCACAGGACAGAACTGCCCCCTGACAGTGCCACGCCCCCTTGAGTCCAGGTACTAACAGGAGCCATGGCCCTATGAAGGGAATGGTTCTAGTCTCTTGAGCCTGGCCCTGAGGGTCTCCAGGCAGTGAGAGGTGGATCCACTCCCACAGGTGGATTACCTGGGTCCCTGAGGCAGCAGTTGGAGCAGCCTGCTCAGGTAGATGGACGACACTGGGCTGGACAGGCTGAGGAGGCACAGGTGAGGCCAGCTGTGGAGGGGTGGCCCGTAAGCTCTGCACCGTGTGATGGGGTGAGGGCGGGATGTCTCCAGGTGCCATCTGTGGGAAGGCTGCTGGGTACACAGGCTGAGCTGGGATTTGGGCTGGGATCTGGGCTGGGATTTGGGCCACTGCTGGATGGATGGACAGTGCAGCCACACCCTGCGGGGCCACGGCCAGCAGGGGGATAGCAGCTGGTGCATTTGGCACGATGGTCTGGCAGGGCACAGCCAGGGGTGCTCCAGGGGGATGAGGCAGCTTGACAGCCTGCAGAGGCAGGGCCGGTGATGTGGGCAGGGGCGTTGTGAGGCTTGGCAAGATCACAGCAGGTGGGAAATACTGAGGCGGTGGCACAGGGGCCACGTTTGCAGCTGGCAGATCAGTGAGGGTCTGAGGGAGGCCGTCGAGTCCTGCCAAGGGAGTGATGGGGGGAACCACAGGCATTTGAGGCATCTGAAAAAGGTATAGTGGCATGTTAGTCAGGCTGCCATCCGGGGACCTGCAACATCAGCAGCAAGTGGCTCAGTCTCCCAAACAGCTGCTGCTGCTGAGATGATTCCCAGCAAGTCACTGGAAAGCATTATAAACATGTTTAAGCAGGAGACCTGGCTGCTGGATTCTCCCTGGGCACCAGCATGGAGGGACCTGTGTATCCAAATCTCCAAGGGGCTGGCTGGTGGCTCTGAGGGAGTCAGGAGTGCTCAGATAAGCGGAACCAGAGAATGACCCCAGGGCTCTGGAGCTTCGGAGCACTTTCATTTGGAAAGACTTGAGACTATCAAAGGTACCAGGCTAGCCCAGTCACCTAGCGTCTCATCAGCCTAAAGTCTCATCCTGTGAACTCCATGGAAGCCAACCCCTTGTAGGGTTCTCGGTATAAACCTTCTTTGACAGATGAAGCAATGCCACTCCCTGTGGCACTCGGCCTCTCAACAGCAGACAGTCCAAAACTTTCTGTTTGTTCTCCCAGTGTCAGGGGGTACCTGACGTGGTGGGTTAAATACTCTGGACCCGACAGCTATCCCCTAAGCAGCGCTCTTTTCCTGCTTGCTCTCAAGCACCATGTTCACTACAGCTCTGTACCATTATGAGGGCACAAGAATGTACAGGTCCACTGTGACGCATGTGACAGACAGCTAAAGGACACCCGTGGTGACAAATGCACCTGGAAGGAGTTGTCCCTAGCTGACTGCTCAGAGCTCTGCAGGACGACCATCTGAAGCAAGCAGAGAGCCTTCTATGCCCACTCAGTGGTCGCAAGGAGAGCTTTGTCCTTGGCTGGACTAACCCTTTTCCCATCCC